>JAKTUA010000029.1:0-12651 GCA_030556435.1 Teunomyces pallodes
TAGAACCTGAAGGACCGGTTGGTTGAGAGCTGGAACCTGAAGGACCAGTCAAACTGCTAGAACCTGAAGGACCGGTTGGTTGAGAGCTGGAACCTGAAGGACCGGTTGGTTGAGAGCTGGAACCTGAAGGACCGGTTGGTTGAGAGCTGGAGCGTGAAGGACCAGTCACACTGCTAGAACCTGAAGGACTGGTTGGTTGAGAGCTAGAACCTGAAGGACCGGTTGGTTGAGAGCTGGAACCCGAAGGACCGGTTGGTTGAGAGCTGGAACCTGAAGGACCGGTTGGTTGAGAGCTGGAGCGTGAAGGACCAGTCACACTGCTAGAACCTGAAGGACCGGTTGGTTGAGAGCTGGATCCGGTTGGACCAGTCACACTGCTCGAACCTGAAGGACCGGTTGGTTGAGAGCTGGATCCGGTTGGACCAGTCACACTACTAGAACCTGAAGGACCGGTTGGAGTGTTGCTGGGTATAGTTGAAGAGGTTACAGTAATGCTGCTCGTTGTCTTGGAACTGGATGGGCAAGAGTCTTTATTATCCGGTAATTCAACAACAACTGTCCCACTCACGGTAGCTGTTTTTGTTTCACACCCTGACCAGCCAATAGTGGTTGTGGGGGTAGGAACTTCGACTATAACTGTACCATCACCGCAGTATTCAGTGTTTGTGGTTGTATATGTACCTGTCCAGGTTGATGTGACCGTTTGGAATGGGAGCACAACGTAGAAAGTACAACCCATTGTCATGGAATAGGAACTGGAGTGTACCCAGTGGGCGGTGGTAGTAGTAATATCACCTGTACATGACAGATATGTTATGGGAGTTGGCCAGTCAGATGGGAGCAGAGATGAACTGCTCGTAATATGAGGTGTGCTGGTTGGTGTGTTGCTGGGTATAGTAGGTGAGGTTATAGTAATGCTGCTCGTTGTCTTGGAACTGGATGGGCAAGAGTCTGTATTATCCGGTAATTCAACAACAACTGTCCCACTCACGGTAGCTGTTTTTGTTTCACACCCTGACCAGCCAATAGTGGTTGTGGGGGTAGGAACTTCGACTATAACTGTACCATCACCGCAGTATTCAGTGTTTGTGGTTGTATATGTACCTGTCCAGGTTGATGTGACCGTTTGGAATGGGAGCACAACGTAGAAAGTACAACCCATTGTCATGGAATAGGAACTGGAGTGTACCCAGTGGGCGGTGGTAGTAGTAATATCACCTGTACATGACAGATATGTTATGGGAGTTGGCCAGTCAGATGGGAGCAGAGATGAACTGCTCGTAATTTGAGGTGTGCTGGTTGGAGTGTTGCTGGGTATAGTAGGTGAGGTTACAGTAATGCTGCTCATTGTCTTGGAACTAGCTGAGCAGCTTGCAAGGTCCGATGGTACTTGCACAATTTCCGTACCTGGTAAGGTGTCAGTTTTAGTTTCGCATCCACTCCATGTCAAAGTGATTGTACTAGTGCTGGAAATTGAGGATGTTGGTTCCGTATCACCGTTTGATCCGACAGGGTTATTTAAAATTGGATACTGTGGATACATACCTAGTCCTATGGCATTTGTAGTATCTTCACAAGTTCCATAGGTACTCTTAAGTTGTTGAGGAATGGTAGTTATCATACTGACAGAGTACGCAAGGAATGGGCGCAATCCTGGCAGACTTCCCAGGAATGGAAGAGAGATTAACCCTGTTGAGCACGCAATGTTAGTACTATAAATGGGATCTGTTGGTATGCCCCATGCATTCTCTTTTGTAAAAACACCACCAGTCACAGAGTCGCAGTCGAATTGAATGTTTGGATTACGAGCGGTCATCCGAAATGAGCTGCCCTCTAACCAAGTGTCTTGGCATGCCTCACTTCCTAGTTGCATAAATTGAGCGGTGGTGTCAAATGGGCCGTACCGATAGAAATAGGGCTCATCACTCGCTATACTAATTGCCTTATACCCTCCGGTGAAATTAACCACATTACTAATGGTATTGTCGCCATCAGAGAACGAGATCAAATTATTTCCAACATTGTATGTTGAAGCACAGGCCAAATTATGACCAGAAGCCAAATCTCCAACATTGAATTCAATAGGGAAATAGACAGATCCTGACGCTTTTGTTGCTGACTGTACCTCCGATGAAATTGTACACGTCAATTGAGAAGACGATGATGAGGCTAATCCGCTAACAAATTCACATGAGGCATAGTTCGCTTTTCCGTCACTGATTGTGACGTATTTGCTTTGGGTTGTAAACGCGTAAACACAAGGCAAGGTTAAAGTAAATGTGTCGCCGGGTTTAGCATATTCTCCGTCAATTTTCCAATTCAAGGTAACAACCCAATTTGTATCAAAAGGCAATTGACTATTAGTATTAGTAATAGAGTTGATACCAGTGAATATCCCAGTAACTTGGCTAGCTACTGCTGTAGTAGCAATAGTTAACAGGACAAATAATTTGAATATTAGCATGAGTTACTTTGAATAAACTGAGAAAAAACTAAGAGAATATGAGGTGAGTTTTATAATCATTAAATAGCTCTCCCCAGCAAGCTTGGAGTAAATAGTTTGTGGAAATCTTTTCGTTATTATTTTTTTAAGTCAAGTATTATTGACTTAGTATTGAAGAATGAATGGAACGCGATCTCTGGATATGATAACACCACCGGATTGACTTCAAGTTTTCAACTATGTTTTTTGAGGACTTGCACACGTACAGTTTTTTGAATGCTTTCAAGTCATCGCTTTCAGCACTCAGTAAAACTACAACCACCTCGCACTATTTTGCCCTCGGATAGTTGGTTGAAGTTCAAATAGAAATCAAGATAGCTAAGAATTTTTAGAAGTTTCGTCTAAACCTTAAAAAGAATATATAAAATAAAGAGAAAATAAATCCAGTTGAGGTGTTCAATCGCATTCAGAATAAACACTGGAGGGTTTAAAAGTAAAGTTAGTGTGGTACATCATCTTTTGTATATACAATTAAGAGCTTCATGAATCATTTGTCCACTACCTTTCTTTGAATTAGTCTTCTCAAGAGATGACTTGTAAAACCTGAAAATCATTGCGTATGTAGTGGAACAGGATGTGTTATTTGCAGTGAAAGGGATTGATCGCCGAGGAAAATAAATTTCATGGAATCATGCATAAGTTTCACTAAACTTCGTATGGAATAAGAAGTCTAATTCGTCCTGTAGTATAGAAGGTGACAAGGTGCAGATGCCTCACTGAACTGTCTCACACTATGGCAAATTATGTGTTAATCAAAAGCACATTGCTTAATCTACAATATTTTCGGATCTATATGGATGGTTAATTTCCACATGCAAATCTAGCTCAAGCACCATAAAAGATGAAGTGCAGTGCGGTAGATTGATTGTTCCAATTTCTTTTCCGTCTGGTTCTTACATTAGTGATCTAGTCTGTAAGAATAAAAGATTTTAAGTCGTTTAGTTTGAATATTATGCACGTAGAACGTTTAGAAAGAATGCACCATTTTAGAACAAAAAATAAATTTAAATGCTTTATTTTTCTTGGCTCCACATTTTACTAAGAATGGCATCTAGAAGATGTGTATAAAAAGTTATGAAAAATATTCAACTGTTATACACAACTTAAACACACATGTCAAATATTGATTGTTAGAGATTTTATTACGATTAATTCGACGCGTTCCATCTCCTTCATCTATGTAATAAACTGCATTTGATATGTACTCTTGTAGGAGAGTTATTCTATCATTAGAAGGTCAGTCGATATTGTTACTAGCTTCCTTACACCTCAATTTAATTGATCAAAAGGATTCGAACTTGTTATTTGGAGGAAAGATTGCGACTCTAGTTTACTGGTGTTAATAACGACGATCACTACTGCGACTTGCATATAACATAAAAAATATATAACATAAAAAATGCCGGGAAGGGGGTTACGAAATTTAAATACTTCTTCCTTAAGTTGGAGAAGCCTTCAACGTTTAAGCCGCTGAACGCAGATCTTTTCCCATCCTCCTTGGTAATACTTTCCAAATGCGGGTACGCCCTACCGTCATAAAAATCCCTTGTGCTCCACCGCGTAAGTCACAACAGAATTTCAATAGTTGGACAAGCAAGACAAATTAGAAAAATTGTTAATCTAGGTAAGGGTGCCAATATCATACATTCTATTTGACAAACATAAAACTATTTTTATATATTCCCTTAAGTTACTTTCGTGATTTATTTTTTCCATATTTGGTGAAGGGCGGGACTTGGCTGTGTAAGTGATTAGCTAATAAACTCATGTGTGTGAAATACCTTTTTGGTTTCTCGGATAATAAGGCGATCAGGATTATATTAGGTTATGAACTTGCGGGCATCACTTGCTACGTATATACCAGTTACACAGAATCAATCTTTAACCAAGCCCTCCCTATAAAAATTGATCATGACACCAGAAAGATGCCTCTATTCTTGGATTTCTTCTAGGAAAGTGTGGACAATCATTCTTGATCCATCATTAGTGCGTAACCAAAAAATACCCAGATTGAATACATGAGATATATTCGATGGATTATAGGTAACTCATAGAATACTGGACTGGCAAATGTATAGATGTGCTAAAGTTAGGTATATACTTCGATAAACCTCCTGTTTTAAATAAAGAACTCTTCAAAGTGTCCAGTGCCTTGTATAGTTTACTTGGATAAATTTACCAAATTACATCACTTCGCCAGTTTTCAAATTGATCTGAAGCTTTTAATATAATTTTTTATTGTCCGTGTTACTCTCAATGCCAAGCCCTCGTGTATTCAAGCATGCTCATCTTTTTCGTTTCGCGAAGTCTTCGAATACCATGCTTTCAAGTGTGTTCAAACTTTACTGCGGTGTGGCTCTTTTTATGTGCACTCCTGATCTTTGAGTTCAGATACTATTTACTGCTAAAGTAATCAAACTGATCGATATAAAAAGGTTCTTTTGTGTTTCAAGCTTAAAATACAACTAACTAAATAGTTATGTATTGTTTTGTCTAAGGGATTAATACTAATTTTTGGAAAGTAGCCATTCGGTCATTATTTTAGAAAAACATGGAAAAGTTTCTCCGATCGAAGAAAAGTTAATGAAATGTCTCGCAAGTGAGCCAAGACCTAGCGCTGTGAACGTAAATTCCAGCCATATATTCCATAACTTCCTACTGTTTAGTAGTCCTAAGAATTGTCACTGTAAAGAGTTACAATGTCAGCAAGGGGTTCGTTGTTAGGATTATTCACGTAGTGAAAAATGAATTCAGCTCCAAATCATATACAGGAAGATAAGGAACAGTGACCAGTATTTTTCATGAACAAGCAAATCAAATATTGACTAAATGTATAAAGTTTAATTGCCTTTGATGATCTGAAAAGGATATTATATAGATGCATAGATGAAGTATCCTTGTTATAAGAAAAGGCTTTAGTACAATTGGAACGAGAAAGTCTCTGCATTGACTATATGTATGTCACCTGTAGACGCTATCCTTTCAGACCCCAAATTAGGATTTTGGTGTGATTTATATATACAATCTAATGATTGTTTGATCATACCCCCGAACCCTTATCATATTGCTTAGGTTTTAATCATAAATTTACGACACTAAAATTGATTATCCCAGAAACCTGAAAAATTTACATTCTGTTAACTTATTGGACTAAAATGGTTATTATATAGATGAGTGTGTCCTCTGAAGGCTCAGTAATTCCTGGTAGTATGGTTAAGAAAGTATAATCGGTTGTATGGCTCTTTAGGATATAAGAAAATGTCATTGCCGAGTATATATGCAAACTTCCGTTCATCTGAAAGCTTTGTTGTCGAAGACTATGCGCTTTTGCTCCTACGAGGTCATATTGTAAATGTTGAACGGAAACACTATCAAAGCCATCTCAAACAATAAGCTAAATATCAATAAGATTCATCTTAACATTTCGCTCTATTTTTGTCGTCAATTTGTTTCTCCAGTATTAAGTTCAACATCGTAGTTGAAGTTTCAACAAGAAGTACATAAATCGTATACCAATTAGTACAGTTCAAATATGGATAAGGGTAATTCTCAATTGTGAAGATTCGTAATCTCATAGTTATATTACTGTTCATGCTCCTAGGTGCAAAAGAGTATCGCTGGCTTGTCATATTCACGGAGGGCGCGTCAAAAATAGGAGTGTCATATTGAACCTCAGTTTGATGATTTCACCTATTATCTTGGCAGATGTATCCAATGTACCAGCTGTAATTCATTGAAGTGCAAATGGACCAATCACAAACACTTGGTTTCCTGTCAGATGGCTGAAGACAATTTGCATACGGACTAACCTTAGATTCGAGATTAGCTTTGCAGCAATGGACTAGCTCACACATCCTTTCAACGACAATTTCCTTTGTCTCTCACAAGATATGGATATACTATTTGGTTTAACAACTTTTTCGTGCAAATGATTAGACTTAAAGTGAACATCAACACTGGATTTGAAAGGCCATAAAGGCTATAGCGGGAGAGACAAACACGATGGTAGCTGTAGAATTCTAAAAAGAAGATTGTGATTTGGTATTGCTGTATTCCCTTAAGATGATGTGGTACTGATTAAATCATGAGCAAAACAATCAGTATCGGTTTTGCTACATGTTGATATTAAGAGCTGTAGTAGTTTGTTGGACGTTTTTTAGTAGCCTGTCGTGGAAAGGTAATGTGGAAGAAGATCATTATTATTAGGTCTTTCTATTGGAAAATGGATAAGACGTCCCTTACTCGCATACGAATTGCGAATTCTGCATGTTCCTTGTAGAAGGTCATGATGATATAATTTTTTTGGTGCCTACAAGTGAGTAATTACTATAATCACGTGGCCATAAAAAACATTGAGGGTTGAGAATGTGACACAGTGGCTTAACTAAGTAATTAGGTAATTCTCTAGAAATGTACATAAATTGTAGTTACCTGCGTGGAAAACCTACCGATCTCTCGTCTACGGTGGTGGTTGAAAGGAATGGACAGATGACCGGGCAGTGTGTTAACTAGAGATCTAGTCCATTCCATAACCTTTACGAACTCAGTGTGCAGCTTCTGCATCATCCACACAACTTCTCACATGAGTTGTCACGTCTTAGCGCATATAGGTATATGCTGTCCCAATGTTAACCCATACTGTTGGCTGTTTGGATACTATAATAATATTGTAGATAAGATGTGCAGGATTGCGACACATTTCCTGAACGGTAAATATAGTAAAGTAATGTCTGAGAGTGACAGGGGGATTGATAAGGGAAGAACTTAAACAAGTTTAGAAAGTATCTTTATAATCGCTATACTTATATATCGGATATACCTTCAGACAAGCTGGTTGATGTTCCTTTATTGTTGGTACTGGAAAGTATCAGCATCACTTGCGATACGGCCATTGAGTCGATCATAGATTTGCATATTCAATGGCGTTTTCTACATCGAGCCTTTGACTTTGAATGGTGACGGTCCATCTGGTCGTATCTCTAGTCAACAAAAATGTCGTTCAGTCTTTTAAACAATCCAACAGACCCCTTTACCTTAGTCGAAGATAGCAGACTAAGTCCTCAGTATGTAGAATGTTTGGAGGTTGTCAAAATCGGCATATCCCTGGTTCATGAAACCCAGTTTCATTTAAAGTACGTATTATATTGCCAAAGAGAATGTCTGAGATCTGTATTAATGACGCCTGAAGTGGCTGTACCACTATCAATGATAAATAGCTTAGAAAATGTCTTTGTTGGGATTCTTTGTTAGTTTGCATGATTTATTGCTATTCTGACATGTACGGAACAAAATTTAATCGTTTAACTCCATTAAGCAGCTACCTGATTCTTATCTTGAGATGACTTTGCAATCTTCAGGTTTGTCCGATTTCTTGTTGCACATCTTGTCCTCTGATTTCTTGACTTTCCTTGGCCCCAGGTGCCACTATTGTCTTGAGACATCTGCTTGGGACCAACCTACGTGGGATCGATTTTTTTATGAAAAAGATTCTACGGTCGTTTCTCAGGGAGACGGTTGTTATCTTCTCGTTGAAGTACCTAGTAAAAACCTCAGCGAGAACACTGACAAAGTAATCAAAACTGCTAATGCCATGCCAATGTTGAACCCACCAAAAGATAATGTACGCCGAAGCTTTGATCACTTCTGCGAAGTAGTCGAGGAACTTGCGGTGTGCAAGGACTCGCGATTTACTTTCCCAGATTGAATGATGTAGACTTTAAAGCGGTGGGGGTGGCAATCTTGATATGTTCCCTAATTTTGAACTCAAACCCTTGGGTACGGCAGTCTCTAACCATCTTGTTGAGTTGCTCAAAACCAAAGGGAGCGTTCTCCCCTCTTAACAAAAAGAAACATACTCACAAAATTCTCTTCCCTCTTAAGATACCGTAGTTAAAACTTTCGTACTAAGTTTCTAAGGGAGATCCCAGGATTCCGACGAAACCATCACTATTAAAATCGTAGTTCGAATAGCCATGAGCAAGGATGTCTGAAACAATTCTGTTCTCAAATTTGATCCAATCTAGTAATTTGTTCCAGACGGAGACAGACTCGAAGTACAGTTGGTCGAAACGTCGATATAAGCATTATCTTGAGTGTGATTATTCGATTTCTCTTCTGTAATGTCCCAAGCCTTTAGATTTAACAGAATGGTCAGTTCGGACGTGCTAGCGGAGAGTTCCGCTTTAAGGCTCTTTGCCTTTTCAAGAGCCTCAAGCCTCCGTATAAGATTCCTCAAACATACGATTTAGGATAGCTCCTCATCTGGTCAGGAATATATTATTGTGTATATCAGCATTCTGGTATCTACTGTTGACGTCTATTATTGTCGACCTCTGTTTGTCAACTAGAAGTATAAGTTTTGGTTTGTATAAAAGACTAAACGACATTTAATTGTCTAAAAGAGACATGTCCGTATTAGGTTGCAAATAAATGCTCGGCAGAGCATTTGCAATTTCTGCAGAACAATGGCTGTCAAAACGGCCGTAAGACAAACGGACCGTCATTTCCTAGCACTATAATTAAGGGTGTAACAAATAGGGCATCTGAAGAGCGATTCGATACGTTTTTATATAGCCATCACAACATTTATTTTCTAAGCTAATTTAAGTACTCCCCCTCCACCTCTCGTCTTAATCACGACATTACTAGTTCACACTAACCTGCATCTATCAGCTAGAATTTATTATTGTTTCAAACAATAAGAATAGTTTCCAGCCGCCACACAATTGGTCGTATCCTTCAGCAATACAATATCTATCAGACTTCCTATACAAACCAACAGGACGAAACATATGCTCAAAGAATCTCATACCTAACCAGCAATCTCTAAATTATGGTGTTCAGTATAATTGGAATTAGAATTAGGGGTGTGCGTGGTTAGACTGAGAGACTATACTTTCAACCAGAATAGATTAAGTGGTATAAATCCAGCACCATGGAGGAAAACATAATAGGGTACGAAATATAAATATTGTAACCAAGGGTCCTCCCGCACCATTAACTTGATTGTTTCCTATATGAGCGCAGCTCATCTAAACAATAATATCGGCTCAATCCTGAAATTGAAATTGCTTTTTCAGTTATCAATGTAACATGGATAGAAATTTTTTTTACATTTAAATGCAGTAGAGCAAAACATCTCATGCATCAAGACCTGTACATGGTACTAAGCTTAAACAGTCTCCATTTATGCAAAAGATTGCGTTATACTATGCATTCCTTGATATATTAGTTATAGCCTTAACGCTAATGACTAGAACTATAAGAAGCAAGCTAACTCAGCATGCAAATTGCTGACATAAGGGAAGTGGAAAAAATAAAGGTGACGGGGTACATGTAGAAATTTCAAGGCAGTAACGGACCTCGAGTCAACCAAATTCCGAAAAGCCGAGATAAAGATAAATGAATGAGTATTAGTAAACTTCAAGTTCTAGTGGACTAGATATCGGAAACGAAGCGCCTTCCATTTCCCAAGTGATATTTTGTTTAAGATGGATCCTTCGTTTCGTTGTGTACCATTCGTGAGTTATGAATATACTCTAAATTTCAAATTATAGTTTCAGCTAATGCTAGTTTAGGATTGAAGTCATTAAAGCGAAGTTAGTATACATATGCATGATTCTTTTGGGTAGAACAAAGATCCAAAACGTCCATGCCCAGAATAATACTTCTATACTGGAGTGTTTTGCTCAACGTTCATAACCAGAACAATCGATGAAAAAATTATTACATTTGAGTGAACTACCAAAAATCATTGATAGAGCAGATTTCCTAGACACATATATCCCGCTGAGACGATCCCTATTGCTTTGTTAATGGGCAATACTCTCCTGGAAAATGGAAAGTCTCAAGACAAACTTTTTCTGACAGCAATATTTTACAATCTAAGAATATTTCAGGATACATTATGAGAAATCCAGGTTATTCGATGCTGCTGCAAGGATGAAATTGTCAGTAATTTACGAAAGTGAATAAAATAAAAACAGTGGAGAGGTTTCCTTTGGCAATGAAAGAATACCTAATTGTTGAAGAGAATGCTTTAAATTACGTATTAGTGTGTTGTCGATTTCCAATGTGTTCAAGCAAAACTGCATCCCTACTATGATTTTTCCAAATGGACTCCACAAATTGAATAAGGGCGTATAATTAGCGATAAAAATAATATTCTTTGGAATCAAAAATTTTTCTCAGTGCGATAAAGTATCCGTATGCCAATCGTATATAAACACCCGAATGCCGCATCCTCCGTAGATCCGCTTCAGACCAATACCTAACTAAACTCTCCGTGAGGTATAGAAGACAATGATGGTAATATATTTTGCCTATTTGTTTATTATTGCTACTATTGTAACAGCAAAACAAGTCACGGGAGTGTTCACAACATTACAGAGTATTGACTTCGATGCTGCACAACAATTTCCTAATCGTGTTCCAAACGTACCTGCTTGGAATGCAGTATTAGGTTACCTGATTAATGGAAAAAATATCAGTCCAGGTGATACATTCACAATGACTATGCCTTGTGTTTACAGGTTTGGACAAACCCAATCTGTGAATGTCCCATTGACTGTTAACGGGATAGATTATGCCGTTTGTACTATGCAAGGTTCAGGTGGATACCTCACTTATTCCCAGTTGCAATGCACTGTCTCATCAACTGTTACTCCAACTACTATTATTAGTGGTACAGTTACTGTTCCAATTGCTTTTAACGCTGGCTTGAGTGGATCAGACATCGAT
Organism: Teunomyces pallodes; assembly: GCA_030556435.1. Lineage (NCBI taxonomy): Eukaryota > Fungi > Ascomycota > Pichiomycetes > Serinales > Debaryomycetaceae > Teunomyces > Teunomyces pallodes. The sequence continues at coordinate 11,243 of JAKTUA010000029.1, forward strand.
ACTCTATGCGCAAAAGTATATCAACCAGGTTCGAATACGATTACTTTCAATGATGGAAAAACTGATTTTAGTACTACTGTTAACTTCGACGCTGGTCCAAGCCCAGGTTCCAAAGGGTATTCTCCATATGGGTGGTTGTTCCGTATCAACACCTTAACTGGTGTATATACACAATTGATGACTCTCCCAAGTTGTCCAAATGGTTATGTTTCAGGAACTTTATCTATAGTTCTTACCTCTGGGAAGGGTGATTGCTCTGGCGCTCACGCAGGATTGACAAGCAAATTGGATTCTTGGGGAAGACCAACAGATAACACTCCATTCAATTATCAAGGAAGCTGTACCCCCCAGGGTTGGAAAATCACTTTTGGTTCAATTCCTGCTGGATACATCCCGTTTTTGGATATACCTGTTACTTACAGTACTAATGATGAACCATCGAGTAACACTTCCTACAACTATCAATGTGTCGGTGGGCGCCCACAGAGTCACTCCGAAGATCGTGGGATGCAACCATTTGACGACCAGGACACTGGATCAGATGGTCATGCTGTCACTGTTGTAACTAGTACATTTACCGGATCGACAACCCTGGTAACAACTCTTCCGTTCAGCTCCACAGCAGGAACTGAGACAATTGTGGTAAATGTACCGGTTCCTACAAGGACTTTAACCACCAGTTGGCTGGGCTCCTCTACTCGTACCATAACGGTTAGTGCGACACCTGGTAAAACTGGTAGTATCATTGTCGAGGTTCCAACTCCAACCACCACGTTCACATCAACATATTCAGGATCTGTGACAACAACCGTGACAATTCCAGCTACATCAGGAGGCACGGGAAGCGTGATTGTTGAGGTTCCTACCCCAACCAACACGTTCACATCAACATATTCAGGATCTGTGACAACAACCGTGACAATTCCAGCTACATCAGGAGGCACGGGAAGCGTGATTGTTGAGGTTCCAACTCCAACCACCACGATCACCTCAACTTGGACTAAATCTGAAATTAGCACGGAATCGATTGTAACTGGTACTGATGGTACTGCTACAGAGATTATCGATGTGCCAGTACCGACGACGACAGTTACGCATTGGTGGACCGGGGATTACTTAAGCACTTCCACAATTTCCGGTAACCCTGGAGAGACTGCTACTGTTATCATCAATGATCCAACTCCAAGAACAACTATTACATCCACATGGACCGGAACGGAAACGTCAGTTATTACGATTCCAGGATCTTCAGACGGGACAGGGACAATAATTATCGAGGTACCAACTCCAACAACTACATTCACATCAACATACTCAGGATCTGTCACAACTACCATTACAATTACAGCTACATCTGGAGGCACGGGAAGCGTGATCGTTGAGGTTCCTACCCCAACAACTACCATTAC
>JAKTUA010000030.1:0-12331 GCA_030556435.1 Teunomyces pallodes
TTGTCACGGTTGTTGTCACGGAACCAGAGTATGTTGATGTAAACGTGGTGGTTGGGGTAGGAACCTCAACAATCACGCTTCCCGTGCCTCCTGATGTAGCTGGAATTGTCACGGTTGTTGTGACAGATCCTGAGTATGTTGATGTAAACGTGGTGGTAGGAGTTGGAACCTCAACAATCACGCTTCCCGTGCCTCCAGATGTAGCTGGAATTGTCACGGTTGTTGTCACGGAACCAGAGTATGTTGATGTAAACGTGGTGGTAGGAGTTGGAACCTCAACAATCACGCTTCCCGTGCCTCCTGATGTAGCTGGAATTGTCACGGTTGTTGTGACAGATCCTGAGTATGTTGATGTGAACGTGGTGGTAGGAGTTGGAACTTCAATGATCACTCTTCCCGTGCCTCCTGTTGTAGCTGGAATTGTCACGGTTGTTGTCACGGAACCAGAGTATGTTGATGTAAACGTGGTGGTTGGGGTAGGAACCTCAACAATCACGCTTCCCGTGCCTCCTGATGTAGCTGGAATTGTCACGGTTGTTGTGACAGATCCTGAGTATGTTGATGTGATCGTAGTGGTAGGAGTTGGAACTTCAATGATCACGCTTCCCGTGCCTCCTGATGTAGCTGGAATTGTCACGGTTGTTGTGACAGATCCTGAGTATGTTGATGTGAACGTGGTGGTAGGAGTTGGAACTTCAATGATCACGCTTCCCGTGCCTCCTGATGTAGCTGGAATTGTCACGGTTGTTGTCACGGAACCAGAGTATGTTGATGTGAACGTGGTGGTTGGGGTAGGAACCTCAACTATAACTGTTCCTGTTTGCCCAATAGTAGCTGGAATAGTTATAGTAGTTGGAACTGTGCCTGAATACGTTGTCGTGATTGTGGTGGTGGGAATAGGGAGTTCAACGATCACACTTCCCGTTTGCCCTGGGGTGGCAGACCGTGTTATAGTGGTTGTTACGGAACTAGACCATGTAAGCGTGGTGGTCAAAGTAGGAACAGGAACGTTAACCTGAATAGTCATTGTGTTGCCGGGAGTAGTTTGGTGAGATAATGTCAGCACGGACGTGGTCGACCCCGTATAGGTCACTGTTCTAACAACAACAGCCTCACCATTAGAGTCAGATCCTGTATTTTGATAGGGCACAAACTTTGTGACTCTTTTGTATGAAACGAGAGGCTGACCAACACATTGGTAGTTCGAGTAAATTGTCTCTACGGGCTGGTCCCCATTGTTGAACCTTACCGAGACGGACGCGAATGGTCGATATCCTGCAGGAATATTATTGTAATTGACTGTTAACGCGTTCGCAGTACAAGTAACGGTAGCCCCCAATGGGGTTGACGTTTCTGGACTAAACCAAGCATTATAGGAATTACTCATCCCAGATGTGACAGTAGAACAATCGATTGTACCAACTTCAAAGTTAAAAATAATTTGGCCGGATGTATATCCATTTGGACAGTTGTTGGCTACAGCCAGGAAAGTTTGGTACCCTAAGAGTGGATTAAGTCTAGCTTTGTCGACAACCAGATCTGAAGTAACCCCTTGGTTTGGAGTACCGCCAGAAAAATTAACGGTTGTGCTAATTGGATTAACACCATCTGTGAAGGTAATCGTGTTATCACCCGTGTGATATTTCGAAGCACAGCTTAAATCAGTTGGATTTCCAGTATTTCCAGGATTGAAAGTAAACGGGAAACTGACTGTTCCTTTAGCACTGCTAATGGACGATGCTGCTGGACTCACTGTACACAGCAATTTGGAGTCACTTGTGACATCTGCAGCACTTTGCAATTGACAGGTGGCGACCGTTGTACCACCAACATTCAAATTAAGTAGATTGCTGGTGGCTGTGAATTTGTACACGCATGGCAAAGTCAATGAGAAAGTATCACCAGGGTTGGCTTTTTGGTCGAGCTGCCAGGATAAAGAGGCACTCCAACCGACATTTTGAGGAAATGTGACTGCTGTTGTGGTAATGGAATTAATGCTGGTAAAGACGCCATTGATTTCTTTTGCTACCACTGTCCCGGCTATGGCCGCAATGTAGCCAATGTGAGATAGTAACATTGGTCTATGAAGAAGAAGTAAGCAAGCGTGATGCTATCATTTTCTGAATGGAAAATAGACCTTTTAAATCTCTTTAGTTATAGTGCCTATTATAGACTACGAAATTTCAGGTCCCCACTAATTCAAAGATATTTTATTCGTTATGGTTAATTAGTTTCCTTCGTGCCGAACATGACTAAAATTTTGTTCTTCCAATAATTCAAACATGTTAGTAAACGACGAACAATACTGGAACTTGCTATCCACGGAACAAACCAGCGCGAGGATGATCTGTCTCTTATAATTTCAATGCTTTAGAACATCAAGGTTTCTTTAACATATTTTGTACTATTGTTTCTGCTGATTTGAATTGCAGTCACATAGCTTAGGATGATCATCGTTGACACTAGGACTAAAAAATATTGAATAGAAAATGCTCAAAACGTTAAAACGAAAAAAAGTTCTTCGCTTCGTGAAAAAATATTACTAACTGGGGGTCATCAATGATAGTGTTCTAGAAACATGGGGCAAAGCCACATTCTTGTAACGTCCAATCGGCTGCACTGATTATTATACTTGTCATTCCTCGTTTTGTAGCCCACCTACTGGCAAACGCCTTACATAGAATTACAAGGCGACTTACTATATCATGGAACTGGAAGCTATCAGATATACTTTTTGATTGACATCACATAATCGAAAATTTTGACAAAAAAAATAGCAGTACCGTCGTATCAGAGATTAATCCCTCTCTGAATTTTAACTACCAATAGAATGCTTTCTAAGCAATTTATGTTGATTCGTATTATCCCTTAGAACTCCAAGTCGATGTTAGTCGTCTTTACTTTACCATTATGGAGTCTTATGTTGACACATGCAAATGGTAATTGGGTATTTCAGATAAGTCTAACTTTATACCGCCCAAGATATTTCCAGATGGAAGTACGAACGCATAATTGTAGAATTTTTTTTTTATTGCTACCTGAGACGCCTCATTTCACGATACGAAGGCGTCCATCTCCCCCACTTTTATCTGAGAACTTTATGTGGAAGATGCTTATTGTCTCTCTCGATCTAGAAACAGCGATGCTCAAAACAAATGCATAAATAGATCAATATCTTGTTTATCTTGAGGCGTATGTTTTCGCAAGAGACAACAAGTCAGAATCCAGCAATTAAGCTAGAGTAAATGACACGAATACCTTTGTTACATGATATGTACTGATAAGTGATAGCTACGGACCCTGATTGTGTAGTTTTGTGCTGATACGGAATTTCGATGGAATATCCGTGCCGAATTAAAGTCTCCTGAATTTCGGGAAATCCTCCTGGCAATACTAACATCAAATTAAGTTAAGCTTTTCTCTCCTGTTGATACGGTCGAACAAATTTTAACCGTTTCATTTTATTTTTTATGCTCACTGCACGCCTAATTCAGCTAACGTACAGGAATTTCATGTCGTTGCTCCTCGGTACTATGACAACACTACGTGTGAGAATCAAGAAAGAGCTACGTCATCATGCAACGGTTGAAGAGAAGAGTAGTTGTATATGACAATACGAATAGTTGATATTATACTTGCGATTTCAGTTGGATATTATTCCTTGGTTTGATTTTCGACTGCAAGTGAGTCTGTACACATTCTGTAAGATGCTCAAAAATACTCCAATCCACTACCGCTATTGCAGGAGTTCAGGCGTTATGCATTGCAGGAGTTGTAGAACTGGGTAGAAGGCATCTTAAAATAAACTTCAAATATTTTTCAAAGCTTCTCGATGCCACAAACGTTTCAGCTATGTTCAATAATACGAATTCGTGCTTTGAATGTATGCTACCAATTGGTTAGCTCAACTCCTTGCAACAGTCCCTCTATCCGTTTCATTTTTTTTCCCTAGTTTGTATCTGTAAGCTCTGCATCTATCATAAAGAACTGAAAGATTGCTCCTCATCAGTACTTGGATTCAGGAGCTAAGAATCCTACATAATACTTCCAAAAACTTAGAAAATACCCACTATGTAGAGCTTCACTAGCTAAATGACTATTGGCTTTTGTGAAAAGTTTTCTTCATTCACTTCTTCGGTAATATTTTAGTAGTTTTCTTTTACTTATAAGAGAAGTCAAATTGATAGCTTGCAAATTGTGCTCAACCATGACTGGGTCGAATACGGATATTAATGGGTACCAAGACTATATTACGCAATGAAAAAGTTTATACTTGTTACACATAGGTTTCATCCGTCAAAACATTCTTCGCATAAGAATGATTTTTTGTGATGATCCCCACCGTGCACATCTGTTGTGTTCGGGTTTTCTTTTCAGATTGTGGGATTCACAGTTTGCAAGAAGTCACTAAGTCTTTCAGTGAATGTTTGGATGCCAGAATGAATTGTTGCTATCACTCCAAAACACTAAGTGTGCACCTGGCTAGTTGCATTCTGGTTTTAATGATATTTAGTATGGTCTGAATTCTAAGAAATTTTCACAAAAATTCCAAAAAAATTCCAATGGGTGATGAGCAAAACTTTTCGACAACTGCAGGATTCGAACCTGCGCGGGCAAAGCCCAAAAGATTTCTAATCTTTCTCCTTAACCACTCGGACAAGTTGCCTTTCTTCCGTTTTTTTAATCCTACCGTATTAAGACGAAATCAAACTTATTGATTACCTGTACTTGAAGTATACAACAAAGTGAAGCAATTGAGAATTTTTTAAATGCATATAGTATCTCGAATGGGAATTCGCATGTGATTTTATCACTTTTCTGCTTCTTGACAAACACAAAATCAAATAACTTAGTAGAATGAAATTAACTTACCTCAGTGTAGTAATGTTGCAGAAATACTTTGTGTGTTTTGGTGCATGTGTGTCACAGAAACTCTGTGTTCAACAAACCCCTAACTAGATTATAGAGAATCCTTCTTAGATTTTGAGAAAAAAATAGTCAGAATGAGTCAGAATAATGGTGTTGCCGAATAGATTGTTTTGTAGTTATGTATCAGTTTGAGATTCGCTGGTCAATACGTAGTATACAAGTTGTCCATACTTAGCTACACTGGATGTCTTGTTGTGGGCTCTGGTAATCAAATAATTATTTTGCTTAGGTATAGATGATTCCAACTTATGTTTTTACCCACCGACCCATTCGAATATTCGTCAACACGGTTTGGCGGACTATTATATATATTTTATCATCTAACTATTTCGCAAAAAGTGTTCTCATGTCTATTGCAAGTCAAACGTAAGTTTGATATCAAGTAAACCGTTATGGTACCAATTCCGACTATTGTCACCCTAATCAGTAAAAAATATCCGGAGTTGTCCAGGGACTTTGTTTTTTCTTCGTATGAGTTGCTCCGAGAACCTAACGCCTCTAGTAGATGAGATATAACAGCGATTGTACTAGTTTGGGGCCTTCTGTTTCTGTACTAACTTGAATCTAGTTTACTTTGACGCTTTTTAACTGCCAGCTCAAGCTTTTCAACCTATGACGTTGAGTTGTCACGTTGACCTATCAAGAGAAATTTCAAAATATTTTTTTGCAGAGGATCTGACATCTGGAGATCAAGATCCTTCCAACGACGGATCAAACACATTATTAATTTTCCATTTCAGGAGCAAATATACTATCAGCCACTCTATTTAGAACTCATTAACAACCAAATGGCTCCATCTACTATCCGATACTGACATCTGGACTAAAACATTGATAACTTCAATCGATCGGATGGTGCGATTTGTGATCGGCTAAAGTTGTTCCAAAAACGCGATTAAGATGGAAAAAATAATAGAAGGCAAGTTCCTATTGCAAATATCTATATATTCAATCCTTTCCCCGTCGATTCTGAGGTCTTTAATGATCCAAAATGCTTCTTATGATTATTACCTTGTACTTGTGTCTTTTAGCTAATCTTGTCTGTGGTATTGGGGTAAATCGTATTGATTGGCTTCTCAAACCTCAGCACAGAGGTAACTACACCCGTATGACATCTAAGATAAGAGTTCTAGATGGAGCTCATTATGGCTGGTTTTATTCTACCACTTTCTATTTTAGAAAAGGATATCCTTCTGGTTACAAGAATCCAGGATATATTGGTTTACAGCCTAGAGCGCAGCAGCCAAATCGTTTGGTTTTCAGTGCATTTGGTGCGGCTAAGCTGAACCATCCAAATTGTAATGGAGGCGCCGATTTTGGACCCGGGGTATCGTGTGCTGTGTACTATCCTTGGCAATTCAATCATACTTATGTCTGTGAAGTCAAGAGGGTATTTCATAACGAGACAGATGGATCCAATACATGGGTTGGTAACTTAATCGATGATGAAACGGGAAAAGTTCTTGTTGAAATTGCTAACTTCACAACTCCTGAAGATACCGGATTAATGAATGGGGATACAATCTGTTTCGATGAGAATTACGAATACCCAAAACACGCTAAAGTTTGTTTCAAACACGCTGAATATATTCAATATTGGCCAACGTACTACGATGACGCTGGGAATACCTTCAATACCTCGTTCCATTATCAGTTTGGTCATGTTGATAGAATTAGACAAGACTTGTGCGCTTCATATTATAACCACACAAATATGCGGACTACGCTTGATAACTCAACTCGAGCTGTTATTGTCGAGAATGGATTTTTACCACGAATTCCTGCAAATGTGACATACGTGAGACCAAAGCAATCGTCAACAAAGAAGACTACAACTACATCAACACAGACGACTACAACTACATCAACGAAGAAGACCACTTCAACAAAGAAGACCACTTCAACAAAGAAGACTACATCAACAAAGAAGACTACATCAACAAAGAAGACTACTTCAACAACTTCAATTACTTCTGGTGTGTCAATGACATTGCGAAATAGTATTGTTATTCTGTCTGCAAGTGATTCAACAATCGAAGTTTCTGCTACGCCGTCTTCATCATCCTTATCATTAGCTCAAGTGTCTTTGACTCTTAGTAGCTCGCTGTCACTATCCTTTTCTGGGTTCCATTTTTTAAACAGTTCAATTGAAATTCTGAAACTGTCACATGTGGTCTAAATTTTATGTTCGCTGTCTAATTCCATGCTCTCCAGTATTGATCCCTTTGGGAGTTTGGGTAAATGTATAGATTGTCTAATATCTGTAAAACCTTTGAAAATATATGTGATATTAATGAACTTACAACTAGCTAACCGATAATGCAAAGGTTATGTTTGAGACCATATTAACTAGAGTACCTACCTCAATTTTTAGAATATTTATTGTCAGGTTAGACCCAGAAATCAGCATCGCTTTAAGATGACTAAAGATTTTCCAGCTTGATTATTTTAGGTAACTTAAACCATAATTGAATGTAATGATTGTGAGTAATCTTGGTCCTCGAAGAAAATTTGATTAATTATAAAGTATATGTTTGATGAACATGGCAACAGCAATTCCTAAATTGATAAAATGTCCAAAGTTACGGGAAGACCTGAAGACTTCACCGTTGCAAATTTTGCCTTCGGATTATACTTTTTTTCGTCGGTTGCAGCTTTATTACTGCTCTCGAAAATATCTAGCGGTATTCAGATTGGGAAAATTTTGCGTTGGGTGCAAAGGCGTAGAAGGATGTTATATCATTGCGAATTAATAGCTTATCGATATTGTGCAGAATGAGCAGATAATCATAGTATTATTCAATCAGATCTAAGTATTACAATTTTGGGCCATGGTGTAGAAATTGAAATTGGGTACTCAGTGTTTATCTAACTTCAGTACTTGATTCACCTCTTTGCTTAAGAAATGTGCAATTTTTGAGGGGCAGGTGTGAGGGGGCCAGCTGTACAATTTAAGGAATGAAATATTGAAGGCTAAATATAAATCAACAAACGCATAGCATGTTAACTTGAACCGTGGCATGATATCCTTGATATGTTGAATCTATTTCTGTATGTCTCAGTAAGAAAAGTCTAACCTTTTTGAATTCAAAATTAGCCAGAGCAACGTATAAATTCAAAAATGATCAAATTTTTTTGAATCCCGAAAACAGAATAAAACCTAGAATTATGGTTACGCGAGGTAAACTTAAGTCACTAAAGTTTCAATATGACGCTTTTGAGTTTGATTTTGAGAAGTTTTATACATTGAAGCAAGCTGTCCTTCGCCATAAGCGCGGAAAAATAAACTGAAGAAATCTTCTGGGATGAGCATAAGGTAGAGAACAATTACATCACGTGATGCAAGAAAGTGGAAGAGAAATTTAGCAAACAGGTAGAACAGGGCGGACATCAGAATCGTTGGGAGCTGCAGGTGCTAGGATTCTTGTTTTTTTTTACGCATGTCAATGTGAATAAATAGTAAGGAGTCTACCTCGTATATTTATAGGTAAAAGCCATTATATCAGTTAAAATGATTCTGCCAAGTTATTCAAACATTCCTATATAAATCCATACTCACGTCAAAGTCAAGCAAACCCATGTTTATCACGCAGGAACTCCGAGTTGAGGCATATTAAATACTTGTAAATAATCAATTTCAAATCTTAATGAGTAAGAGTTACAAGAGTGATACTTGATTCCGGAAACTCAAAGTAGAAGTAATTGATTGTTGAACAACGAGAAAGCGTAGCGACCACTTTTGTGAAGCTACAAGAGGATAACAAAAGTCTTGATTTTATGAACACTAAGAATAACTAGGTTCTAACTAAAGCTGTCACTCCACGTAATCAATCAAATCAAGCCACACGTTCCTATTGAATGAGGAAAGTGACCAAAGAATTGGCATACTATTGTCAATTCATGCGATATAAACCAAGTACTTTTATAGTGTTATATACTAACTACCTGACATCCAGCTGACTTCTGAATAGGTCTTATACAATTTTTCAAAGATTTCTGAAACCTTTGGTGAGGTGAACGCAGCAATCGATAAGCATATTCTTGAAGTAGGAAATTCCCTCTCGCACGGATAAAGTTGCAACATTTCGTCAACCAAATACAATCATTACTCTGTGAAGCATTCGGCTTGTACCAATTCTAATCATGTAGCTTGGAAGGCGTCATATCGTTAATAATTTCCTTTCTCCTATAGGAATTAGAGGGTTATGAAACACATCAATACAGTGACCCTTTCATCCCGCTTTTCTGTACAACAATACGATTCTTAATTACGCTTGTGATATAGCAACTACACTGCTCTTTCTGATCGTTCATTAGTGACCATAATATGAGCCATATTCAAACATTCAAGCCATTATAGACCTTAGAGTCAATATTTTAATCTTGTCAGCAAACACAAATTCGTGGTTAGAAAGAATATTATGCCTCGATTAAGTGGCGGACTGTTAAAAATAAGCTTCAGAATCTAGTGAAATTAAGTCATCATATAGCAACTAATACGGTAGATATTTGTTGGAAAAAAAATATTACATGACAAGACTACGCTTTTGTGCCTCTCATACAATGTTGAGGAGTGTGGAAGCATTATAATACCAGGAGCCCAAGAATTAAAAAATAAAAGTAAGCGTTCGTGCATCACAGACTGTGAATCTGAATATTGCAAGTTACTGGGTAAGCGAACCATTGGGGCGAAGGTCTTTTTTTAGCCATAGTTATTTATATAATATTTATCCAGAGAAAATTTCAGGGTTGAAAGCAATGCAACATGAAGACATACGAGCACAAATGTGTTACTAAAAATTTCAGTTTCTTAACCAGCAAATTACAAGTTTGCAGATTGAATGTTAATTTTCTATATGGTACAGTATTACGAACTACCATCTGGGTTGATTTTCGTTTAACACTGTTTCATATTCTGCTTGGTGTTATTTGGTGTTAACAAAATCTCCAAAGCTCTAAATAGAAAGGACTACATACAAATTGCTCCATTTCATTTCAATTTTGGGTTACTTCACGGAGGATGATTGCCAATTATATGAGCCCTGCCTTTAGTCAGCTGATCTTTCAAGGCCTTACCCAATCTTATCAACATTGTATGCATGCAGAACCAAGCCTGATCCTTAATTTGGGCTCACAACATGTAAATGCATAGATTTGAAGAATTTCAGATTATTTTCAAATTGAAGTAAATACGACAAAAATACTCCAAAATTTATCAACAATGTTAATTCATTTTCTTATATTATTCGAAATAAAAAACCACTGAAAAAATTTTGTGAATCACCTGGGAAATCCTATAAGACGTTCCATGGTACTTCGAAAATCTCAAAAGGATATCGTCTATGGTTATTAGATTCCGGCGTTTACATGTTGTTCATAGAGTCGAGCAAGTTGTTGTCATTGTTCTAATTCTTTCAAGCACCCTACATTAGTTACCTCTAATCACATTTTTTGTTTTCGAAATGCCATGCGAAATATTTCACCAAAAAATAATTCACGAAAGTCTTCGATTTCCCTTAATAATATTCGCGACGTCCATTACGGTTATCCGTTAGAAAATTCTGTAGTTATTTTAGTATTTTCGGTAGTAGCTTGAGCAAAACTCAAAGTTAGAAATTTCAATATGAAATGGTATATATACGCATCGAAATCCTTCTAAAGGCCTGGTTAAGAAATCAATATAAAACGGATATGCTATTATCAAATCTCGTATTCTTAGCAAGTGCTGCATATGCGGTTACAGCGCAGGAAATCACTGGGGTATTCACTAATATTGAGTCAATAACAGCCCACGATCCCGATAACCCTCGTGATTACTGGACAGCCATCTTAGATTGGAGTATAAGCGGCCACCTGGCTGGCGATACATTCTCCTTAACCTTACCATGTGTCCGTGATATGAACTTGGGAGTGATTGATTTAAAAGTCGGTGACCAAAGCTTTGCAAGCTGTATTGGACATAGAGGTTACGTTCTGAATACTGATTCTGTGATTAGCTGTACAATAGTCGAAGGTGTTGATCCTAGTGTAACCGCCAATGGTCAACTCACATTTGATTTAAATTTCAATGTTGGGTTAACTGGTTCTCCTACGGACCTTCAATGTGCGAAGTTTTACCAAACAGGCGAAAACACAATTACTTTTGATGATGGAGCAACAAAAATAAGTAACACAGTGAATTTCGAGCCACTGCCACCATCCGAAGAGGAAGAAACCGATGGACTCCGCGCTCCTTTTGAGTCCGAGGGCAGCCTGCAATACTTTCCAGCTATGGGTCCAAACTGTCCTGATGGTATTGAATCGGGTACCTTTGGGATGACATTTACGCAAGGAAAGGTTGACTGTTCACGAGTCCACGCTTATTTCTCCAATCAAATAAATCCTTGGTTTTTTGCTGAATCGGCCACTTCCTTTCCAATCCAAGTAACGTGTACGGACGACAGTTATATTTTTACCTATTCAAATATTCCAAAAGGATACCGCCCCTTCTTGGACACGACTTTAGTAGGTGGTTCTCCATGGTCATACTTAACCAATCAATACAAGTGCGTTGGGTCTCCAAACACTCTTGTCCGGGATAACAACGTATCTTTTGTTCCCAGTCCACCCAGCATTCCTGATGCAAATGGTGTTGCACAAATTTTTACTACCATTACTTGGACCGGGTCAGGCACATCAACTACTACTCTTCCATACGAAACTGTACCTGGAAACACTAAAACAATTGAAATACTAGTGCCCATTCCTACATTGACCACTACTGTCACCTGGACAGAACCTGGTACTACAACGAGAACTTATCCTGCAAACCCAGGTGAAATTGGATCAATTGTTGTGGATGTGCCAATTCCTACCGTTACCACTACTATCACTTGGACTGGGTCAGGAACTACCACGGCAACTGTCCCTGCTACTCCAGGGGAAACAGCATCTGTTACGATTGAAGTCCCAATTCCAACCGTAACTACTACCATTACTGGCACTACTGGGACTCAAACTAGCACAGTTACAGTTCCAGCCACACCGGGTGAAACAGCTTCCGTGACTGTTATCGTCCCGCCTCCATTCAGCCCTGTTACTACCATCACCACCACAGGCAACGTTACTCAGGTGACCACCACTACCCTTCCACACAGCTCTGGTGAAACAGAAACCGTTGAAATCATCGTTCCTCCAACCACCGGACCTGTAACTACCATCACCACCACAGGCAACGTTACTCAGGTGACCACCACTACCCTTCCACACAGCTCTGGTGAAACAGAAACCGTTGAAATCATCGTTCCTCCAACCACCGGACCTGTTACTACCATCACCATTACCAGCGATGTCACGGGTACCATTACTACTACCCTTCCACACAGCTCTGGTGAAACAGAAACCGTTGAAATCATTGTTCCTC
>JAKTUA010000031.1:0-10273 GCA_030556435.1 Teunomyces pallodes
TGATAGTCCATTTTCTACCAAATTTGTCTGACAAGTATGAGGCAAAGAAGAAAGCAAAAAGGTTACCGAAGGTATTACCATTACTCAAAGCACCTAATCTTTGACCATTTGGATGACCCATATCAGATTGCCATTGCTTCAAAGATTGTAATCCATTAAGCATACTACCGTCGTAACCATTATTGGTAGAAGTCAAAGTAATCAAGAACACACACCATTGCAAATGGCGCATGTAAGCATAATTGTACCAAGGTCTTTCAAGGGTGGCTAATTCATCAACAGATCCTTCGTTGATAACAAAATCATTTTGTTCTTCGATCTTCTTCTCGATAGAATCGACCGAAGCATGGATAGCGGCGTCTTTGTAGTCTTTAGACATCTTATATACTTCAGCTTAAAGAAACCAGCGAGGAGTTGAAGTAATATTGAATATAGGATTAAATAATGAAGTGTAGGATGAGATGAATTTCTTGCTGTATTTATAGTATGTTTTCAGCCTTGGACATCTCCAGATTACTCCAATATTTTTAAGAACTGTCATAATTAATATGGGACAAATATATTCTTAAAAAAATATTTGTTCGTTCCCACTTCGGGTTTTGTCCACCAAGAACTTTGGGAAATCAAAAGAAGTTCTGCTAACCAAATCAATGCTTATTGGCACTTACTTGACAGCATATGTAGGTACAAGTTAAATGCTCTGTCTTATCTAGATTTTACGTTCATCTTGATTGATTTCATCGTCGTAGGTTAACGATAACTTAAAAAGCATTCTTTCTTCTTCTCCCCACATCTACCCCATACAACCGGATCGATATCCTTTTAGATCGAATGCAATTGGAATTCTTTGTTGGAGCATGTACAATATTAAACACGTCAGGATGAATTATTCTCCATCTTCGGCATACCTGCCATATACGTAAGTTTATCCGAGCACAAAGGAAATATCCCCACATTTTGTACTGCACGGCGCATGACTTGTGCCCCACCTGGAGAAATAATTGTGGGGCAAACTTTGAAGTAAACTATGTTGCAAAACTTTTTAGTGTATATTTTAGTAGTTTCTTATAGAAAGGTAGATCAAAATAGTACAGTATATGTAACTTCTTCGTATTTAAGGTTACTTATTAAGCATGGAGTTGTTATAATTGGTCTCGGAAGTGTACATGCTCAAAATGTGTCACGTGTTGTACAAATATGATCCCTGGGTCACATTATCGGAATAATGTCTTAATTAGGAAACGTATACGGTTCGTCAACAACTGGTGTGAGGAGTAAATACCACAAAATAAAGTATTTTATCAAAGGGCCAATAACCTTTTCAAGCTTTGACTGCTATTACTATCTCGTAAAATCTCGTAAACACTTGTTGCAGATTTTTCTTCGAGAGTAGGTGTTTGTTCAAGTAACATAGAAGACTATTTAGGTATTCATCTTTGGCTTACAGAAATATTAAGACATCTACTGCTATCTTGCTCCGTCATTACCTCTGTACGATCCTTTATGGGGTTTTAGGCATAGTACGTCTGCTAGAAAACAACTACTGGTCCTTCTTTAGAGAGCGCGTTAAAAATCTAGGTGGCTGAAACCATAGATTCGTTTCCGTTAATGTTTCCTAATATGGGAATTTTTCCGCATAACTACTTCGAATTACACAGTAGAAATATATCTAACTGGGAAGAGAAATGGATTTAACGCCGGCACTCAATCTCCGATGGATCCTCCCACACTCTTAAGCAGGAAGTGGGGCCCAAAATATTGATTCTCTATCTCCTGCAAGTGGCTAGTTCATATCATCCCACGAAAGCAATATTAATGAATGTTTGTTTCAGATCTTAAGTTCTACGAAGCTACGAGCTACGATTCATTATCATGGTTAGAGCTACTGGTTATGTTTTTTTAAAAAAAAAAGTTGTCTGAGCGTTTATTTTACAACATTTCAATTGAGCTCTAGACTATACACTAGCATGGTTTAATTTGCTGAGTATATGCATACAAAATAATGAAACCAATATCATACAATGCAGTCGATGATGCGCTGACCGTTAATTTTGCAAAGATTTCAAACGTGTTCGATGTTTGACACTTTGTTCGAAAAATATTGGATAAGGTGGGTGTAATAAGATCTGTTGGAACTGAATTTAGTTACTTCCGATCTATGCTCAATCTCATAGCTTCCCATTCTCAAAAAGCCTGTTGTCAACTCAAAACTAACTCCAAAATCATGTGGAATGATTTAATAATTGAACTTCGAAGCAAACTTTAGAAACTAGGATATTCGTCCATTTTACAAAATAACAACTTGGGGTAGAGCTTCAGTTTGAAAAAGGTCAAACTTTAATACGCTTTTATCCTCTACTCCCCGTATGGTAACAACGCTGCTAATTATCAATATTTCTTAACATAATTCTGGGTAAAACAAAACCTACTTTACAGACTGGCAACTGACTTCCTGTGTGCCAACATTTAAAACAATTGGTATAACAAATTTGGCAATAACATAGTTTCATCTTGGGAAAAGGAAAAATTGCAATTAGTAAGGTAATACTTGGCTAATTTCAGAGTTCATTGAAGATGACAATTGGTATAACAAATTTGGCAATAACATAGTTTCATCTTGGGAAAAGGAAAAATTGCAATTAGTAAGGTAATACTTGGCTAATTTCAGAGTTCATTGAAGATGATTTGTCGCCACTGCTAGAAAGGGTACTGCAATAATGATTACAGAGTAAGTATGGGAATATATTTTTGTCAATCATTTGAATCTCATTGTTATTATTACCACGACTCTACTCAACGCGTAATGTAGGTGTACTTTTAACCTGACATACGCTTCGATCCGTCTAAAAAAACAGGCTATGCAAGAGAGTATTGATTTTCATAACTAGAAGCAAGTAGTATCGCAATGGTCAATGTATGAGATGATGAACAATTATCTAAACTAGGGAGTTAGATAAACAATGAAATACTGGGTTATGTCTGATCCATATATTATAGGGACGGTCGTATCGCTGCTCTTAAAATTGAATAATCATAAAAATTCTTTAGAAATACCATTTCAAGCACACCAGCAAAAATACTACAAAACACATCTGATCGTCTTCAAGAATAACTTGATAGAGAAGGTAGAAAATTTTACATGAATACGAAATTGTTGTAATAAGCTTCCAATTTTGATACCCAACATCACCTACTTGAAGTTTTTATTAGAATTCCTATGAGCAACCGAATGATTTCTAAAAATTCCCATGTGAGACGTAAAAAAGAGTGGATTTCAATTTAGGCATTAAGTTCATCTCAAGGCAAAGATGTCAGTTAAATGCCAGTAGATGAACAGTCTTGGGTATCATTTTCAGAAACGACTAAAATTTCTTCATTTATTGAAAATCTTAAAATTTTCTCACTGAATTATCAT
This sequence comes from Teunomyces pallodes, assembly GCA_030556435.1. Classification (NCBI taxonomy): domain Eukaryota; kingdom Fungi; phylum Ascomycota; class Pichiomycetes; order Serinales; family Debaryomycetaceae; genus Teunomyces; species Teunomyces pallodes. The sequence goes on from JAKTUA010000031.1 coordinate 3,416, forward strand.
ATTATCGTCAAAGTTTTGTAAAATTAAAAATTTGATCCATGGTTGAGATATTAGGAACCCGCCTACATATCAAATATTCTTCCATTAACACTTCATTATTGAGATTCTACAACACCATATTCTTTAATAGTCCCAAAACCCAAAGATTAAGAATGGTATATTAAAAAAGATAATATTATATGCATTCTTACTTCTACAAAGGAGTCAATATTTAATCTTGGACATTTACACACAGCATAAGTCAATGGAAAAAACGTCAATAATGATTTGAATGCACTTACTAACATATCTAGACATTGCGGTACTCAAAATTGTGCACATTTTAACTTTAAGTACAATTTATAAATAAAAAAATCGTCATATTATTATAATTTGATAACTTTGATTGGGAGGTTTTTTTTCTTCACTTGAATGTGGATACTTTTTTAGTACTTGAAGCTGTATTTACGCCACATATCAGTCGCTCACGTAGTTATTTTGCCTGAATTATTTATCTGATCTTTAGATATGAAAATTACAATTTTCAATTTTCCTTGGTTAAATCTTCCACAAATAACAGGTAAAAATATCACATTAATTTTTAAGAATTGAAAAATTTATGTAAGGATATTAAGCTGTTAAAGCTTGGTTGCATCTTATATTAGCCTGAAACCCGCCAAGTCTTATTTTGTTTTTTTCAGCGGGTTATAAGCTCCATGATTTAGTTGGAATATACAGAGTCTATTAAAATTATTTCTTCTTTCTATACGGTGGCCCTGAAGAATCATCAGAGATACCAACAAAATTTCAAATTTCTTGAGCAGCAAAACAAGTTAATCCTGTGTTCTAGCATAGTAAATTCAAGCAGAGACACCTTTATAAGGAGAAAACAACACACAATAAGAAAGCATGGTTTCGATATAAAAGCGTACGGTTCAGAAAGGATATGGAGTACCGCTTTATCTGAAAATATGGTTAAAAGTAGTAAAAGATATAAAAGTGATCTTCCAATTGTTGTTATGAATAATGGTAATAGTTCATAATTCGTTATGGTAATATATAGATATGATATAACTCAAAAATGAACATCGACGCACATTCCAAAAAAGTTGCACACATAGCTATTCTGAAAAGAAACGATGTAAGTTATTGTTTATTTGACATATTCTTTGGCCCTAAATATTATTTACAGTTGTATAAATTAAGTATATTTTTCATTGATCAATTTTACCTTGATCAGTACGTTTTGTACCATTAGTTTTTTTCGGTAGACTTAATGGAGTCTCTATCATCTTGGCCATGACGCTCAACCACCGCTTCGCCGGTAGTTGATTCTGAATAATTAACTTCTGCAGCAGCTTTCTTTTCTTCCACCTGCTCAGATCCTTGACTCATGGCTGGTAACTTCTTGTTGGTGATGAAAAGACTAGCGACGAAGGATACCACAGCAAAGCCGATACCCATGTAGAAAACATTTCTAATAGACTTCATAATCTGCTTCTTGACAAATAACTTAGCCTCTTCAGATAAAGAGTTGAGAACCTCGGTATTGGAACCTAGTGCCTTGGGAGTCAATCCCCGCAATTCGTTCAATATGGATTGATTTGTTTGTTCGTGGATGGCCGTATTGTAGAATTTTGTCAACGAAGAGGAATAGACAGTGTCAGCGAGATCCGACGCTACCGCAGCACAAATGGCTCTGAAGAAATTAACAAATGTTGTAACTAAGATGGTTGCACCAGGAGTCTTCGGTGCACTAACTTGAGAACTCATGAGTGCAGGCTGCATTTGTAGTCCTGTCGCAACACCAACAATTATCAATAAACCAACCTGTTTAGAAAAACTTGTGTCAACGTCAAGTAAAGTGAGTACACCAGCTCCGATAGGACCAAGTATGCCAGCAATAATTGATACCGGTTTGATATACCGTGTTTTTTGAATAAAGATACCTGCTGCAATGGAACTAATCACAATGGAGATAATCATAGGTAATAAGTGAAGGCCAGATGATAAGGCAGACTTGTTCCAAATAACTTGAAAATAAATTGCAGAGTAAAGCATGACAGCAATAAAGCAAGCAAATATACCTCCTAAAACCAAAGCGGACGCCATAATTTGTGGAACACTGGTTATATTTGTAGGAATAACTTGGTTCTTGGAGAAGTAACAATTCCAGATGGCAAATAAGATCAATATGACGCCACCAAGGACAAAGCAACAGATAACTGCAGCAGATTTCCACGGAAATTGATTACCACCAAAGGTTAACGCTAATAAGATTAGAACCAAACCAGATATCAATAAGAAAGTACCTAAGTAGTCAAACTCTTTTAGACCTTTCATATAGCCACTTTTTGGCCTAGGTGGGTTAAATGTTAAGTAGAAAGATACAAGAGCAACGCCACCAATTGGTAAATTGATATAGAAAGCCCATCTCCAAGTAACATGTGAGGTGAAAGCACCACCAATCAAAGGACCCAAAACTGAGGCAATAGCGAAAGCACATGAGAAAATTGCCATCCCAATCGGTCTCTTTTCAATTGGGACAATTTCAGCAATGATCACAAACGACATGCCTTGGATACCAGCGCCACCAATCCCCGCAAGTATTCTACCACCTATTAATGTATTCATATTTGGGGCTAATGCACAGATTAAAGAGCCAGCTTCGAAAAGTATGACAGCAACTATCATGGCCCATTTTCTGCCAAAGATAATGGACATTCTTCCAAACGGTTGAATAAAAGTTGCCATGGTTAAGAAGAATCCCGAAGCTAACCAACCAATCTTATCAAAGGCATTGAACTGGTTTCCGACTTCAGTTAACAAGGTACCAACAATAGTTTGATCCAAAGCAAAGATAAATAAGCATATGAAGATCGAAACAAAACAAAGGTAGAATCGAATTCCCAGCATATACTGCTCTTCACGTCTTGTTCCATCACCCGCATCGCTCTCGATAAAGGTTTTTTGTTTGGTAGGGTTTTCAGGATCGATTGCTACTGGAGTAGAAATAGAAGAAATGCTAGATTGAACTGCCATGGTTTCTAATAAATGGATCCCAAGGCTTCACAAAATTTGGAAACAGGGGGAATTATGTACTTCGAATTCATGACATATCTTCAGCCGTTTAGTGGAGTTAATAGACGGGTTTAATAGACAGGTCTAGTATGTCCGCCCAAACTCCGTGTAAACGCCGTGAGGCGATCTAAAAAATATCCTACGCATTGGACGGGCTACGAATTTTTCAATCGAAATAGGAATATTTAGAGTACGTTTCCCGAAACGCGAATTGTTAAGCCTCGCCTCTACAGCCAGGGTGGCAACTTCTTTAAAAATTAATCTTTATCTATTAGTAAGCGTAGTTGATCCGTGGACGGATAATAAATTGCTTTCTAAAATTTGATTCATCATCTAATTTACTTATTAGTTTAATTAATTTCCTACGGATTAAGCGATGCGTACAAATTGATATACCAACTCGGACATGGTCCGCTGTGGACCAATTTTTGAGAAAAGGAAGGATATTTTTCCTATATATAACCCAAAATAATTCTTGATCAACTTTTATTCTGTACGAATTGTACCCGGCATTTTCAAAACCGGCTAAGGGCCGCTGTTTGTATTATATTCCTCACTTAACGTAATTACTGTATTTATTTAATTATGTATAGTTAGGATATTGAAGTATAATATTTATTCAAGACTTCAACAAACGATCGGTGTAAAAACATCTATTATCTAATAATGAGAGATATCCGGTGATTAAGACAAGAAATATTAAGTAACATATTATGTAAAATTTTGGTTTGAGTGTTTGTTTCCTTTTCAATAGAAATCGCCTTATATTGCCTTTTTTTACAATAACTGATATCAACCAGAATTCACAGATTTGCCTGATTGATGATATAAATTCGAAGATAACAAAGGAGAGAAGTCATATACAGAAAAAACTTATCGAATAAAAGTAAGGGACAAGGAACAAGGAATACAAAGTCATACCTTCCAAAAACAAGAGCATCACACTCTCTTAATGCGAGAGAGAATTGAATGAACGGGACCGCGGTACTGTCACGAGTTTTTCCTTGCATGATAATGGTTCCTTACTTCATAATCTTGCCAGTTTAAGTAAACATTTTACTAGTGTAATAATTTTCAAATTATGAATGTGTTCAAACAGATATTGGAGGAGAGCAAAGAAGGATTTTATTGTGGTAAGAGAAATTACATATACAGAGTTGTTGTATTCATTTCTCTTACATTACTTTGAGTTCAATGACTGCGGTAAAGTTTTGTTAACACTACAGCAGACTACATGGATAGATTTTAAAATGCTTAAGGGGTTTCGGTCGGATTATTCCTTCCCCTTCATCCCAGAAACACAGAAACGCACATGACATACTGAGAAAAACTCACTTGGAATTGATAGGTTGGCTGATGGTTCAGTTGTAATATCTGTCATAGTCATCTTTCAATTTGCAGTCTAACCACCCCTACATGGAATTTACCTTTCTGACCAGGTTTCGTCAAAGACGGTATATTAGATAGTTTGATGGAAACTAGATCCGAGTAGGAATCTGAAAGTCAGAGAGTATAATGTCACGTTCGGATAATCCCTTCTCTTAACAACATTAGGAATGATGTCTAAGAAAATGTAAATGAAGCAAGTAGCATAAAGACAAAAGTATACTCTAGTTTAGATACAGTCACAACAGCGTTGCATGGTTTCAAGTCATTGGACTTATATGACCGCAATAATATTTGCTAGAAGGTAATATGAAGATTTAGAGTTGCTGATATGTCTGATTCAAAAACTGACATTAAATAATGTTTTTTCGGAGAAAACCACAAGGCACACAACTCTTGCAGAAATAGGATTTGAGTGTTGAGCCTCGACTACTAAATCACTTTAATCCAAAGTGACGTAGATAATTCTTTCAGGCAAACACGTAGCTGGGAATTGGAAGTGTCAACAGTACCTTACAACATTTCATTTTCAATTCGCGAAATGCTTGTATTCACCGAATCTTACCACCCTGCTCTCTGTATGGAGGCTTAGTTAGATTCTGGGGATTAAGAATTTTTGAAACGACTACGCAAGTCAAGTATGCACAGACTGGCCCACTTACGTATTGTTTCGCGATGGGTTTCAACACCAGGTAGAAAGTTTCAAATAAACCGTGTATACAGAAACCTCATAAATACTTGATCTATGAGATTCGAGAGAGTCACCATTTTTTTGTGTGGTGTAAAGTGCGATTTGCCAAAAAAAACGAACCGCAGTAAACCTAAAATCAAACTCTTTTTGAATCAACTCAAATAGTCGAGATATACTATTGAATCCGTAAGTCAAACAGAAGCTTAGACAAGTGGAATATTGAATAGATTATGGTAATAATGTTGCAAAGCGGTTTGATAGATAGTCAATTTATTAATCCAAGCAACTATTATACTCAGTGAAGAATCATGTAGCCAGACCGCTTCCATTGATACCGCTAACTATATGCAGGAGAACAAGCTGTTGAGGATCAGGGATAATTTGCCTTTTCTTAAATTTTACCTTAAGGATTTCATAAATACTTTATTATTTACTAATTAATTGACAGTGAGAGTTATAAACTATTCAAGGTTAAATAAATCTCCCGACGTGAGCCAAAAACTTGGCTTTACGTGTATGGTACAAGAAAGGGATACAAGCAAGTTCATCTAGACTTCAATTCGACAAAAGTATCCCATAGTGGGTAAATGAATAAATAGTCTTTGCTATTTTTTTGAGGTTATTTGAAGATTAAGAGATGTTTTAATGGTTGCGGTTTTATAACATGGATTATTTTGATTGAAGATTATCCGATAACATAGACACCAAAAATGAGTACAAACTAAAGTTTGTGAGTGAAAACGTGTTTACACCAAATCAACCCCACCAAAATATTTTTCAAGGTGGGGAAATGGATCGCTCGGAAGAATTGGTGGGGGAGAAACGATCTCGACTAGTTGTTTTAAAATAGTAATTACTCCGAGGTACCGTTTAAAGCTATTTAACATACCTATGATAATTAAGCTTTACTATACCGAAATAAGATTTCATTGGCGCAATTCGCGATGAAAACGGAAAGCGGCCCGGTATTACGGGGTAGTTGCGGAGAAATACAGACCAATATTACCAAATATGGTTTGTGCATCACAGCTAAAAAGACTCAAAGTTGAAAAAATTGAAGTACAAACTTTGAAACATAAAAAGACGTTATACAATATACTAACAAGAAAAAACATTCTGGTCAAAACCTGGAGAGGAAATATTTACGAAAAAACTATCTTTTATTCACTATGAAAAAACCCTTGTAAAAATATTAGAGATATCTAGAAAGCGATAAGATTGTTATTCTAATATAAATTAAGGCTATATTCCATGATGTTCATGTTATCACTATTTGACAAAACTGCTAATTTTTAGCTGAATTTTAACAGTATCTTATCTCCAGCATTAAATTACGATGTCCAAACATTTTGACAAGAAAGATCTTTCTACTCCTGGATCCGTTGAATTTACCGAACAAAAGATAAATGAGCAAATTGAATTCATTCTGAATGAAGAATCAGTTGACGAGTTAGCTATCCTTGAAAAACCTTGGTACAATTATTCTTACATGCGTCACTTACAATGGTGCGTGTTTCTAACTACTTTGACATCCACAAATAATGGTTACGATGGCAGTATGCTCAATGGATTACAATCTTTGACTCAATGGCAATCTGATATGGGGCATCCTACAGGCTCGAAATTAGGGGCATTGGGTAATGGTACAGTATTTGGGGTGTTATTCACATCGTTATTTGCCTCATACTTGTCAGATAGGTTTGGTAGAAAATGGACAATCT
>JAKTUA010000003.1:600000-792480 GCA_030556435.1 Teunomyces pallodes
AGTTGTGACCAGATGGAGTCATCTTACCGTCCAAGACGGCCCAGACTTCTTCAGTCAAGTCCTTGGTGAATTCGGCAGAGTGGGTAATGATGACAATACCACCTTCGAAAGCCTTCAAGGCCTTAGACAAAGCACCCAAAGAGTCTCTGTCCAAGTAGTTAGTTGGTTCATCCAAAACAATCAAGTGAGGTCTTTGCCAAGTACAAGCAGCAAGGACCAACTTAACCTTTTGACCACCAGAAAGACCTCTGATGTGGGAGTGGGAAACCAATTCAGCTTCCAAACCCAACATAGCACAGTGTTCTTCAATTTCCTTTCTGGTCAATGGTCTGAATTGACCGGAAGCCAAAGCTTCCTTCATGTCAACTTCAGCAACCATCTTGGAGTGAGTTTCCATCAATTCACCTCTTGGCAACCAAGTGTTGTCAACAGACATCATTGGAACCCATCTTTCGTTCTTCATACCAATGTTTTCACCCAAGTTCCAAGAAATTTCGTATTCGTAAGAGTTCTTGAACTTTCTTCTAGCGTGAATACCAGCAATTCTTCTTGGGGTACCTTCAACCTTGAAGATCTTGTTCATGGAGTTTTCATCGGCTTCAGAGATTTGTCTGGAAGCTCTGTCCATGGTTTCTCTGTCTTCACCGGTTTGGAATCTCCATTGAATGTATTCAGATGGGGTCTTGTCCAAGTGAGAGTCAATGTGAGCGAAAGCGTGTTGCTTGATGTAAGCAATACGGGCGTTTTCGTGGACGTAAACGTCACCTTCAGTTGGCAACAATTCACCAGTCAAAACGTTAATCAAAGTGGACTTACCAGCACCGTTTGGACCAATGACAGCAATTCTGGAGGACAAAGAACATTGGAAGTTAATGTCACGAATTTGAGGCTTAGAGGTACCTGGGTATTGGAAAGTCATGTTAGAGACCTTGACAATAGCCTTTTGCTTGGTCTTAACACCTTCCAAGAAACCTGGTTCTGGGAACTTGAATTCCAAGTCAGAGGCACCCAATTCGTAGTAGGATTGAGCAGATGGGCACTTCTTGACGAATTCAGACAAGTTACCCTTGTACTTTCTCAACTTGAAACCTTCGTAGTGGATAATGTATTGAGTAACATTGTCCAAGAAACCAGAGTCGTGGGAAACGATAATGGAAGTAATACCACAGGTTTGCAAGTAGTTGACCAACCAAGCGACGTTGACGGTATCCAAATGGTTAGTTGGTTCATCCAACAACAAGATGTCGGCGTTCTTCAAGACAGCTCTGGCCAAGGCCAACTTCATCTTCCAACCACCAGACAAGGAGTGGATGTCCATGGCAATCATTTCTTCGGTGAAGTTGAATTCTCTCAACTTTTCTTCAACCTTTTCTCTGGTCAAACCGACTTCACCATCGTCAAGGACGAATTGAGCGACGGAGGTTTCAGCGTGAATACCATCAATGTCGTGTTCGACGTAGACAGTCTTACATTCGTCTTGGGTTGGGAAACCTTCAACTTGACCGTTAGCAATAGCTCTCATCAAGGTGGACTTACCAGCACCGTTAGGACCACAAAGACCGTATCTTCTGTTTCTCTTCAATCTGAATTGAGTCTTGTTCAACAAGATCTTAGCACCGTAAGCCAAGGAGAACTCACAGTTACACAAGTCTTCACCTTCATCTTCTTCGTCTTCGAAAGATGGTGGTTGAGGAATGTTGTCAATGGCTCTCTTTCTGAATTCTTCAATGATTTCCTTGGATTCCTTTTCGTGCAAGAAGATGGTGGCAAATGGCAAGATGTTCTTGATCCAGGATTCTGGTTGAATGTCTCTTTCGTCAATCAAGTCACCAGCAATGGCAGCAATATAGTTCATGGCTGGGTTGAATCTTGGTGGGATGGTCTTACCTTCCAACAACTTTTGGAATTCGTTCAAGGTAACTGGAATGTCACCAGCAGTGGAGATTTCTGGGAGGACATCGTTTTCCTTGACGTCACCAACTCTTCTCAAGGTGTTCAAAGCTCTCAAGGTAACTTCACGAGCTTCTGGGTCAGCCATGGTTTCGAAAGAAGCCTTCAAAGGTGGCAACAATTTGTCCAAGAAAGGAGCAACGACTTGAGGGTCGTCGACCAACTTACACATGTTGTCAACAATGACAGCAGCCTTACGCTTGATAGCAGTGTCGTTTTCAACCAAACCTCTGGACAAAAGAGGACCCATGATGGACAAGGTAGCCATGGTGACTTCGGAAACGAAGGTGGTGGCACCCAAAGAGTGGACAGTCTTAGAAACCAAGGATGGGTCAGCGATACATTGAACCAATTGTGGGATAAACTTTTCGATATCCTTGTTGTCAATGGTTTCAGTAGACTTGGTCATGGTAGCAGTAGCAGCAGCCTTGACTTCCTTCTTGGTGTCCCACATAGCGTCAGAAAGAACTGGAATCAATTCAGGCATTCTGAGGGCAATTTGGTCCTTGGCAGTGTCAACCAATTGAGTGATAGCGGCCAAGATGGCAACCTTTTCAGTCCACTTGTTAGAGTTAGACAAGTTTTCCAACAACTTTGGCAAGATGACCTTAATGGCAGTTGGGGTCACAGCGGCGGAAATAGCCAACAAAGCGTCAGAAGCAGCAACTTGGATGGACTTGTCCTTGTTACCGGCTTGGACAGCAACATCTTGGACCAAGTCAACAACGAATGGCTCAACGGATGGAGACAAAGCGTTGGCAGAAGAGATGTGAGAGTATGCCTTCAAAGCAGCAACGGCAGCGGCAACATCCTTCTTGTTGTTGATTTGTTTCTTCAATTCATCGAAGAACACTTGAGGAACGTCGTGTTCGACAATGGAAGAGTTCAAGAAAGAAGAAACGTTAGCAGCGGCTTCATCCTTGTTTTCAGCAACCTTCAAGGCTTCCAATAATTGGGAAAGCACCTCGACTGAGTATTTAGATTCACTGTCAGCAGACATTTTCCAATGTTGTAGTGAAGAAAGAAGAAGAAGAGAAAAGAGGAAAAATTTTCTTATAAGCTGAAGGGTATAATGTTTGATCAGAAAAAAAAAAGAAAATAAAAAAAAATTTTGCATTTAGGTACAGAAAAAAAAAGAAAGGAAATGCCATCGCAACTAATGAGAAATGATACGTTATCCTACACGTAAAAGGTCTTTCTGTACTCATAAAAAACATGTAAAAGAGGTAGATAAATATTCTTCATAGGTTACTACGTCCTGGAACAGAAAGGCACAAGGCATCCTCGGGTCTGGAATCGTTAGTATCACAGGGCATCCCAAGGATATGGTGCAAAAAAAAAATTTTCACCTCTTCGCAAGGGCGTGCCGGTACCAGTTTTATTGTTCCTCTGCTCCCTACTGTTATAATAGCTTACCAAAAGAAATTATCCTGCTTATCGTTGGTGGGCCGGGTAAAGGTTACCCGGACAAATGTTTCTCGAGGGACACGTTGTAACAGGAAAATGTCGCAAGCATTCTTTAGTTCCAATGTCGTATGAACAGAATGTCGTGTTTTTTTCCATTTCCTATTAGGGTGACGCGCGTCGATTTGGGTGTGTTATCTAATTGTTTTACGATTATATTTTTTCACGGGGTGTTGTTCGATTTTAGTACAGTATTGTTAAACTACTGAGCCAGATCATCTTTTTGTGGCGGTACAAAATGAGATTTGAAATTGAAATTCTAAGTTATACGGGATAATACTGGAAAAAACGATTTGATTTTATTCAAGCTATATAGACAAATTTATAAATATATCTATATATAAATTTTTTTTGTATATTGAGCTTATCATTTCTACTATGATAAACTTAGTATGTAAAACCGTGGCCCGGCTTTCCGTGTCTCAAATGGGGAGAACATGGGCGGAAAAAAATAGCTAGACCCGTCGGTTAAGCTCTCAGTTCCCGTTTGTGGAAAGAAGCATAAAGTGCGGCCCAAAACTTTTCTGTGCATTTTGTTCTATCGTCTAATGTGCCACTTCACCACATTGTAAATAATATAGCATTCCTACCACACGGTCCTTTCGTTGACTTTATTTACTGATATCTTTTTTTTTTGTTTCCTTACTATCCTTTGAATCCACCACCACACTCCTTCAGCCGTAATCTCATGGACAAAGAAACTAGATACGACCGTCAATTGAGGCTCTGGGCCGCATCAGGCCAGACCAGCTTGGAAAATACGCACATCTGCCTCATAAATGCAACAGCCACCGGCTCTGAAATCCTCAAGAACTTGGTGCTTCCAGGAATTGGCCAGTTCACCATCATTGACAGTACCGATGTAACCAATCACGACTTCTCCGCCAACTTCTTTTTGAAGCGGGAAGATTTGGGTCGCAAGAAAGCCGAATCAATTGCCCGAAACCTAAACGAACTTAACACAGAAGTCAAGGGCCATGCACTCCACATGCTGCTTGTTGAAGTTCTCAAGACCAAACCAGTCGACTTCTGGGACCAATTCAACGTGGTGGTGATGAGTGATTACGTGGCGGAACTACCCCAGATTACATCGATCCTCTGGAAAAGAAAGATCCCATTGCTCGTGGTCAATAGTATAGGTTTCTATGGCTCACTTAATGTCATATGCAACGAGGTAACGGTGATAGAGACCCACGATCCGTCCCGACTCTATGATCTCCGAATCGATAAACCATGGCCCGAGTTACTCGAGTACGTCGATTCCATAGACTTGGATGCCTTGGACGACACCGAACACGCACACGTCCCGTACATAGTAGTGTTCATCAAAGCTTTAAGGCAATGGAAGCTTCTTCATCAAGACTTACCCCCACAAAATTATACCGAGAAGAAGGAGTTCCGGAAATTAATTGAATCCTATTCGAGAGATATCCAGTACGAAACTAACTTTATCGAAGCTTCCAGCTTGGTTCATCGTGCATTGCAAGTGACTCAGATCCCAAAGACTGTTCTTAACTTGTTTGAACACATTAACATACAAGATGAAAATATTGATAGGTCAACATCGATCTTTTGGATATATATCAAAGCATTGAAGAATTTTGTGTCCCTTAATAACAATCAGTTGCCACTCCCAGGAAACTTGCCCGACATGGCTTCAGATACGGCTAGCTACATTAAGCTCCAGACGATGTACCGTGAACGATCCATGAGAGACCAGGAACTTTTCACAACGGAGGTCGCCAAGATCTTGGATAGCGTTGGTCGTTCCCTTCTGGAAATTAACTCCGAGTCCATCACTAGTTTCTGCAAAAACTCCCAGCTTTTGTACGTAACCCAAGGCTCGACCAAGCTCTATAGTCAGGCGTTGGTGCAAGATATGTTAGATGCAGCTGCTGCAGAGGAGGTTACTGATGGTCCCGCATACAATACCCTTGCGATCTACTTTGGTATACTAACATTCGCTTCCTTTGTGGAAGAGTATGGACGCCGACCCAGTATTGAAGATTATGAAACATTTCATGCTCTCTTCATGGACAAGTTTGACTTAAAAGAAGAACTCACATGCGGCATTACTTCCACCTTCCGGGAAGTCTTGAGTCACAACGTCAATGGCTACCACAATTTAAACAGTTTGATGGGAGGCATTGTCAGTCAAGAGGTGTTAAAGTTGGCCACGTCGCAGTATACGCCATTGGACAATCTCTTTGTGTTTGATGGTATACGTTCCGTTAGTGAGAAATGGAAAATTAGCTAGAGATAATATATTAAAAAGTTTTCTATAAATCGAAAGAGCCTTGCATGTTACTCTTTTGCTTTTTCTTGTTGCTCTTGACAATTTCCTTCCAGTCCTGTTGTGTTTCCTCGTCGTCCGACAGTTCTTCCATAATTTGCTTCTCAATCGCTTCACGTTTCCGCTTCATCTTTTCCCGTCTCTCCTGCTTTGATTCCTTCTTCTCCAGTTTTGAAGACCATGCTTCGTTTTTGATACGAAGCTCCTTTCTTCTTTTGGCAGAAAGAATCCGGCTCGCCTTCTCTTGTTCCAAGTTAGCCATCCGTGACTCTTCCTTTTGTTCATCGGCAAACTTGTAACTATCCATATCGATTGGTTCAGCCAACCAGCCATCTTCTGGCATCATGTCCTGTGGTATATGTTTGGTTTCAGGCATCTTGGGTAATCTCAAGAGACCGTACATGCGAGCAATTCCGAGGTAATCGAGACTCTGGAGACGAAAGATCGACGATGCCATATGCTTCGAGTAGTAGCGGATGAACCCGACATACGACTTGACTGCAAGTTCATGACGGGCCCGATCAGCAAGAATATACTCACGGAACCGTTGTTGCAATTCCGAATGCTTGGGCACCGATGGCAGCTCCATTTCTTTAAGGGTAACTCCCCGGACTTCCATGAAATCGATATAGTCTTCTTCTCGACTACCTTCATTCAACATGACTATAGCCTGTCCCACTTTGTTAGCACGTCCCGTACGGCCACAGCGGTGCAAGAATACGTCAGGATCAGTGGGTGGGTCAAGTTGGATCACCAAATCAACGTCAGGAACATCGATACCTCTTGCTGCCACGTCTGTAGTCATCAAAACGTGCTTGTTTGCCGACACATCGCCCTCGGTGAAGTTCAGGAGAGTCTTGAGACGTGCCTTAGTCTGTAGTTGCCCGTGAAGGGAGTAGAATTTGACATCGGACTCGATATCCAATGCCTGGAATACCAGATAAAAGTATTTCACCGATGTACATGTGGGGAAGTAGACAATACATTTCTTGAAGCGATACTCGTGCAAGAGCTTGAACAACACCGAGAGTTTTTCGTTAGGATTCACTGGCATGTATGCAAGGTTAAGGGAGACTGGAGCTGCCGTATGTTTTGATTTTACCGAGACCTTGACCGGATTGTTCATTCCTGTTTTGAAAATAGCATCTCCTGCGGACGAAATCGTGGCAGAAAAGAGTCCTGTTCTTCTTTGTTTGGGGAGTCGTTTGAGAATCAGCACCACATCGGTTCTGAACGAGATATCAAGCAACTTATCGGCTTCATCCAATACGGCAATCTCACATGCCAGAGCCTTGACATATTGTGATGAAAAGAAGTCCAACATTCTCCCGGGAGTGGCTATAAGGATGTGGGGTCCATGCTTGAGAAAGTGGTCCAAATCGTCTCTCACAGACGATAACGAGCCCACTAATAACTGGGTTTTTATTGGAACCATATCTTCTGGTAAGAATTGGCATACGGAACCTATTACTGACTGGATTTGGCTGGCCAATTCACGCGTGGGAGCCAACACTAACGCGAAAAAGTGGCCCCGTTTGAAAGATTCACGGTGTCCTTCTTCGTCCCGGTCGTTGAGACGGACCGAGAGACGATGGAGGATCGGCAACACGAATGCAAGTGTCTTTCCTGATCCCGTCACTGCTTCGACCACAACGTCTTTGTTACCGCAGAGAAGCGGGATTGTCGATGCCTGGACGGGCGTCATAGTGGGAAACCCTAGCGAGGAAATCGCTTCCTTGATCCATGGCTGGAGCTCGTACTTGAGGTTGCTCCATTCGAGCGATCCCTTTTTGGTTTCCATTACGGTGATTTTAAAACCAAAGATTCGTTCCGGCGATGAGATGAGGGTTTTTTCAGGCTTTGATAAATATATTATATGTTGCGAGTAGCACGTACGTTTTGCAGAAATATGAGCCGCTACGAATCGTGGTCAAAGGAGGAACTTATCCGAAAAGTGATAGAGTTGGAAGGAAAGGGGCCAAGTGGTGATAAAAAAGTGAATCTTGAAATATCCACCAACAATGCCAGTACCGATACAATCAGTTCCACCAAGCCGCCGCCAAAGAAGAAGGTCAAGACATTTGACTTCAACAAGTACCATAAACGGACCATTGCTCTCAAGTTTGCGTATTTGGGCTGGAATTATTCCGGATTGGCGTACCAATACGAGGAGACGCCGTTGCCGACTATCGAGAACGAAATCCTCAAGGTATTGGCGCTTTCGCGGTTGATCGCGCTGCCGGATCCCGACTCGTGCAAGTTCAGTCGATGTGGACGTACTGATCGGGGAGTGAGTGCCATGAACCAAGTGATCAACTTAACGGTCCGGTCCAGCTTGCTGCCGGAAGAGCAGGCCGATAGTTCCAACGATAATCGTGAGCTTCCATACATCACGATCCTCAACTCGTTGCTTCCGCCCGATATTCGCATGACAGCGGTGTGTTTGCGTCCACCAGCCGATTTCAATGCCAGATTTAGCTGCAAGTACCGTCATTATCGCTACCTTTTCAAAAAAGAAGGTTTGGACACCAAGTTGATGGCTGCTGCTGCCAAGCGGTACGAAGGTTCGCACGATTTCCGTAACTTTTGCAAGATCGACGGGTCGAAACAGATCACCAATTACCGTCGTCAGGTGTACAGTACGGGGATTGAGCATCTTCGAGACGATATATGGTACTTTGACTTGAAAGGAACCGCGTTTCTCTGGCACCAGGTGCGGTGCATGATGGCAATACTCTTTTTGGTGGGCCAGAAGTTGGAGCAGCCACAGATTATCGATACGCTTTTGGACGTGGAGAAGTATCCGTGTAAACCCAACTTTGAGATGGCCAACGATATTCCATTGATTTTGTATGACTGTAAGTACGACGATGGGCTTGAGTGGCTTACGGCGATGCATTTCGAGAACAAGAATAAGGTTTGGCGGAACTACACGCCGTTCAAAGGGCTTTTATTGGATTACCAGATTAAGGCAGAGGTGGCGAGTATCATGGAAGGATTCTTCATGAAGGACACGAGTCAGATAGTACATAAGGCAGGAAGTGGTGCCGTTAATGTTGGAAACGGCAGCGGTCGTAACTTCACCAGTTATGTTCCAGTGGAAGCGCGCGAGTTGGGCGAGAGTTTTGAGAGTGTCAACAGAAGATGGAAGGAAAAAAAGAGACAAAAGAAGGAACAAGCACGGTTGGAACAGGGACAAAGTGAGTAAATACAACGTACATTAGACATAAACATTATTAGAAGAAGAAGAAGAAGAAGAAATATTATTCCCATGACGGTTCCCAGAACCGTTCCTCCTCTCCCTTGTCGACCCACAACAAGCCCAACAGAATCATCTCATCCACCACCAGTTTAACTCTTACGGCGTCCCAGTCGTAGTTATCGCGTAAAAGACGGTAACTCACGTAGCCGCCAGTAAACCCACACATCTCAAAGATGCGGCGCTGGTCGCGCGACACGTCGGTCGCAACACTGAGCTTGAGCCATGGTTTATCGTTAATGCGAATAATTTCGATTCCATGGCCCAAGTCGCGGAGTACTGCCACCGCACGCTCAACGTCGGTGTCGGATACCGCAAGCTGCACCGGCGACTGTGCTGCCAAAATCTGGCGGAGCTCACGCACTGCGAGAAGCCCGCCGTTTCCCGCGCGCGTTGCCCCGCCCACCTCCACAATCCGTACCGCGAGCGCCAGCACAAAGTTCCCGCGGCGCCGGTGGCGCTCGGCCGCAAGCAAGAGCTCCAACGTATCGACGCCAGCAGCATGGCACATCTGACTAAACTTGGTACGAAACTCGTGGTTCAGCGTGATTTCCGTTCCGTGCTCGGTTGCAAAGTTCACAAGCGCCGACTGCAACACTGCAAGCTGCGTCTGAACATGCCCGGCATGCCGGTCCTCAAGCGATCGGCCCAACTGCGCATAAGCGTCCCGATCCATAATTTTTCTCTCTTTCTTGTTTTTCTTCCTGTAAATCATATGCGAATCCAACCTCTTATATATACTGTAGGATTTTTTCCTAGCTGCTTTCTCTCTCTCCAGAGATCCACAACTCTTTTACATTTGTGCTTTCCTCCACTGAAATCTTTGTTAAAATGACTCCTCGAGAGATTGAAGTGACGTTTGGACACGGTGTGCGGGGCACACTTGCCATTCCACCGGCAGTCGATGCAGACTCGCCCTTCGAGTTTGCACCTCGCACCCATAAAGCCACAATAATTCTCCACGGCCAGGCCGGCCATCGCAACTACTGCTACCAGAAAGATTTGGCCCACCGACTTGCAGCCGAATTGGGTATTTACTCGCTCCGCTTGGATTTCCGTGGCTGCGGCGACTCAGCCGACAACGCAGGCGTCGCTCGGACCTTTGACCAGGATATCGAAGATATCCAGCACGCCGCCGAATTCTTGCGGGATGCCGATAAAAACCCTCTAAACATCAACTTCACGGTCTCCTCCATCGTCGGACACTCTCGTGGAAGCGTTGCCATGTTCTTGTGGGCGTGGCAGCAACAGAACCTCGCTCAGTCGCCCAAAACCAGTGCCAGCGCCATTATTGTTCCCAACTTGGTCAATTGCTCGGCCCGGTTCCGTCTGTACACGGTCTGGGACCGCTACCGGGACAATCCTGGCGATATCACGGTGCAGGCGTTGCGTTACGGCAAGTACGTGCCACTCGTGATTCCTCGGGCAGAAGTCGAATCAGTCGCGTCTCCCGATTTGTCGGTGTTACGCCAATTGCTGCCAGAAACCCTGGTATTGAGTATTTACGGCTTGCTTGATACCATTGTTCCCATTGAAGACGCTGCATACTACGCCAATACGTTGAATCGTGGTCCAGGGACCCACGAGCTCAAGTTGGTGCCGGAAGCCGACCATAACTTCTTCGGCACCAAGCAAACCGAATCCCATCCAACCTTGCCGGTATCAAAACGTGGATTTGTCAACTACAATTCCGTGGTATCAGAAACCATTGTCGAGTTTTTGACGACGGCGAACGAACTCACGCGATTTGCATCGGCGTGCGACGATATCGGCACGTTACCGCGCTGGAAACAGGTCGAGGGCGTGAACAACTTTAGAGATATGGGTGGCTGGCACGTACAGCTGCCCCGGTTTGGGTCTGAGATACGTTACTACGTGCGGTCGAACTTGTTGTTTCGGTGTGCTAACTTTGCTACGATCACCACCGCTGGACTCGAGACGGTGCGCGAGTTGGGGATCAAAGCGGTGTTTGATCTTCGGTCCGACGGTGAGTGCGTCAAGGATGGGATTGCCGGGGGTTTGGAGCATTATGGCATTAGACGTATACACGCACCGGTTTTCAGCCAGGATGACTACTCACCGCAGTCGATTGCTGAGCGCTATACACACTTGTTGACCAGCTGGTCCACTTACGTGAATGTCTACGACAATATATTGGAGTTTGGCCAGGGTGCGTTCCGCACCATTTTCGAGTGGATCAGGGATGAGAACGAGCCGTTTGTGTTCCACTGCACTGCCGGCAAGGACCGTACCGGTATCATGGGAATGTTACTTTTATTGTTGGCGGGCGTCGACAAGAACTTGATTGCCAAGGAGTATGAGTTGACGACGATCGGCTTGAAACCAGAACACCCTGTTTTGCGGGGTAAATTCAACCAAACCGTCGAAAAACTCAAGGAAAAGATGCGCGACACGATGGATATTGAACAAGTAATTGCCCAAGGACGCACGGGCTGGACGGTGGAGGAAGACGGGTTCCAGAACTTGATGAGTTCACGGAGCGAGGCCATGTTGGCAACCATCGAGTTGTTCAACGATAAATACGGCGGTATTGTTGCTTACATGACAAAATTGGGATTCTCCCACGACGACATTGTTCGCATCTACCACAATTTGGTGGTGGGTGATAAAGGTCCAACCCCTGGCCATTTATGGGAACACCGTGCGAAAATCTAGCGCCTCCCTTCCTGCGATTCTTTTTGTGACCTCTCTACATAATCGGTAACGGTCTCTGTTTAAAAATTAACTTTTTCTTTATCACATCAACCATGGTGACCTCTGACTCAGGAGTGTGGGGAATACGAAGCACTGCCAATGGGGTTTCTAAGTCGACAATTGAGCCTAGCAAACGTTGGGAATTGCTAATGTAAAGCGTAACATTTTTTGTACCCGGAGTGAGCTCAAGGCGGCCAAACTTGATGGCTTCGCGGATGTCGTCCGCCATCACCGAGCCGGATGGCGCCAGAGTCGGAAGATTCAACTCCCCCTGAATTTCTAGCACAGTCAAACCAAAAGGAGTTGAAATTACATCATCAGAAGATCCCTCAAGAGCGGATCGTGCGGGTGCACAGTTAATGGTGGCTGACGGCATCACTTGCTGGCGACGATAACAACTTTAATCCTAGTCAATTATTATTTTTTTTCCTCTCGTTTCCTTCGTAGGAAAATCTACAAAATTCGACCTGATTGCTGAGTCAGACTTTACTTAACCGAATAAGGCCACAAACAACATGATCTAAAATACCCAACGGATTTTTGTTTTTTTTTTTATCCAATTAGTTTCTAACTACATTTCATTTCAGGGCGTTGCATCAGTCCGGAAAAAGTATGGGAGCATAATTACAAAGGACCACTGGGCAAGGTTTCTGAGATTATCAGATTTCAAACTGCGGAGTAATTAGTAGTATCATCCAGATGGTCTGCGGGCCGGATTCTGCGTTTGCAATTGGCTCGGCATACGGGAGCTTGGCCAACTCCGCAATCTTTTTTTTCTCTGCAGAAAGCTTAAAATAATCTCAGTGACGAGAAAAGTTCATGGTGAGAGAGATAGACGCAGAAAAATCGTCACAACTCAACAAAAAAATCCTTTCTTGTTCCAATCAACCAAAAAAAAAAAAATTTGCAACAGTGATGGACACGAAAGCGTTTTTAAAGGTCAAGGATAACGGCTTCCAAAATTAATTGAATAAAAATAAAAATCCTACGTACCAGTAGCTTTCCTGCGTCTCGTTCGCTTATATCTGTATTGTATGCGTTAGGGGGCACAAAGTCGACCAGGGTGTGGGGATACATATCCTCCCCTCTTCAGATGATCAGGCATGTGATGCCCGTAAACGGAAAGTCCTTGTAGCCGTGCACCTATTCCGTCCGAAAAGAGCGGCGCATATTTGTTCGCTCAGCCTAATTAGGCAAGGTTTGTTGTGTTGTCTTCAATTTTTTACTCCTCATCTCAAAATTATGGCCTACAGATTTTCGGACAATTCCACTACCCCACCACCAGTTCCACTTTCACCAGAAATTTTCTTACCTATTCAGGCTCGTAAGTATTTTTCTTGACCTGATCAAGTTATTCGGAAATTTCCTAATCCTACAAATACACTCTTTTTTCTTCCCTTACAGGAAAGCATTCGGTTTTTTATATACTGTCTTCCCCCCCATCGACACCTTTTGTACATCATGTCAACAATCAACTCTGCCGTTGAAGGCTTCATGGAGTTGTTACTGTACCAAAACAATGCTCCAGCAAAAGGAACTGGTATCATCGTCATGGTCAAACAGGCTCACAATTTGTTGGGTCCAAAAATCCCACAAGTGATGGTTGACTGGACCTCCGGTTACCAGATTAATCTTTTTGGTGGTTACCCCTCCCATGTGGACCGTGTTCCATCCATCATCTTTGCCGTTGTATTCGGTATTTTGTTGATTTTACACTCCACTATCTTCATTATTAACCAGTCTAGAGGCCACTACTTTTGGTTATCTATTGGTTGGATCTTTTACTGTATTTTGAGAGTCATTGGTTGGGTCTTGCGTGTTATCTGGGCCCACGACATTACCAGAACCCAATTGGGTATTGCTAATGAAGTGTTTTTAATTCTTCCTTCGGTTTTCCTTGTCTCGTTCAACTTGGTTTTGGCCCAACGTATCTTTACTTGGAGACACCCTGTTGGTGGTTCTCGTAAGACTTTCTGGAGTGTCATGATTGGTTTGTACGTTATTGTTTCCGGGTTAGTCGTTATGACCATTGTCGCTTCTGCCTGTCCTTACGCATACTTCTTGTCCGAATCCAACTACAAGAACTACATTCGTTCGGTAGAAGCTACTTCGATTTTTGTTATCTTGTACTCGATGACCTCTATTGCTTTGCTTGGTTTGGCTTACCTCTTTAAGCCAACCGCCAAGGACGAAAACTTGTACACTTACCAACCATGGTGGATTGAATCTTTTGCTCCAACCTACTTTGTCAAGAAGAACGCTGCACGCGAAGCTGAAGAAACTTTTATGAAGAGAGGCCACAACCATCGTTATGCCATTCGTGTCATTGCTGCCACTCACCACCACCACAACATGGTTGAAGGTATTTCTAAGCAAAGAGGTTCTTTGGAACACAATTTCTCCATTATCTTGATCTCAATCACCACTATCTTGATTTTGGTTGGTGCTCTTTGTAGAGCTGTGGCTGTTTTCCAACACAGATACAACAAGGATGCTGGTCCAATCTGTAAGCCAGTTGCTATGTACATTGTTTGGGGTTTGTTTGAATTCATCATCAATGCCCTTTACATTGTCGGCAGAGTTGACTTGAGATTCTACAGACCAGACAGATTGCCAAAGAAGGTCAGAGCCATTATCACTGCTGAGCAATCCCTTAATGTCACTGATGATGAAGACGAAGAAGCTAATGTTGGTGAGCACGATGACCTCACCGAAGAATACAAGTCTACTTCGCATACCAACAGCGACGATGCTTTGTTTGAATCACCAAACCATCCTGAAGTTGATGCCGAAAAGAGAGCTAATGCGGATAACGAGTTTCGTTTCTAAGCAGCTTATGATTTAATATCCTCTTATACTTAATTAATAACTATTTATTTATCATATACATGAACATAAAACCTTTTTTTTTACCTCAGGTGTGAGTTTTTTCTGTACCTATCGATATTGGCGAAAAATCGCGAAGCAAGTTTTTTATCAAATCATCTCATCGCCAGTATGTCGAGACCAGAGCAGCTTGCACCTCCAGAGGTGTTCTATAATGATACTGAATCGTACAAATACACGTCTTCGACACGTGTGCAACATATTCAAGCGAAAATGTCGCTTCGTGCGCTTGAGCTCTTGAACTTGGAGAAAGAAATGCCCCATCTTGTCTTGGATGTTGGGTGTGGGTCAGGGTTATCAGGCGAAATCCTTACTCAAGAAGGCTACAACTGGATTGGAATGGATATTGCTCCTAGTATGTTGGCCACTGGTCTTGACCGTGAGGTAGAAGGCGACTTGTTCTTAGCCGATATTGGGAACGGAGTGCCTTTCAGAGCCGGTACATTTGACGCTGCCATTTCGATCTCAGTGATCCAGTGGTTGTGTAACGCCGATACCGCAGGTGTGGACCCCAAGAAGAGATTAATGACATTTTTCAATTCCTTATATGCATCGTTGAAGAGGGGAGGCAAGTTTGTTGCCCAGTTCTACCCCATGAATGATTCACAAACCGAATCGATATTGAGCGCTGCAAAAGTCGCCGGGTTCGGTGGTGGTTTGATTATTGATGAACCTGAATCGAAAAGACACAAGAAATACTACTTGGTGTTGACTGCTGGTCTTGCAGAAAGATCGATTAACTTGTCTGGTGCTGTCATGGACGCTCCTACTATTACGAAAAAGGTCAATAAGAAGACCCTCAAAAAGATGGAATCTAACAAGGACTACATCAACAGAAAGAAAGAAACAATGAGAAGAAGAGGGCGTAAGGTTGCTCACGACTCGAAGTTCACCGGTAGAAAGAGACGGTCACGGTTCTAGTAACCTGATAAATATATTGCATTCATGTACATTAGTGGGTATTTTAATAACATAGAAAAAAGCTTACCGAATTTTGGCGTAAGTAGAGGTACGGAGTACGTAAAATTCAGAACACTTTGGTTTCTCGCGGTCCTGGAGTATAAGAAAAAAAAATCTGAAAACCTTGAAACCTTCAGCTCCCCATCAAATGTTAGGACTCGGCGTGAAGAGAATACCAGTTGTTCCGGCTGCTATGGCTTTGCAGAGCATCCGGACCTTTGTTCCATTAAAAAAAGCGGTTCCAACCGTGTTTGAACCATTACCAAAGAAGAGAAATGGGGAAAATGTCTTGTCATACTTGAACAAACAACTTTTGACCAAGTACGATCCTACTGGTAAGAGACGTGCATTGGTTGACTCCACAACTGGTTTACGTGCTGGAGACATAATTAAGGTAACTTATCTTGACCGTTCTGAGGTTGTTGGGCGTGTCATTGGTATCAAAAGAGGTGAAAGAAATGTCGGAACGAATATCTTGATCAGAAACAAGATTAATAGAATAGGATGTGAAATCAGAGTCCCTGTTTTCAGTCCTAAGCTCAGAAACATCGAGGTTGTTCACAAACCCGAAACGTACTTGCCAAGAGCCAAGCAGTACTACATCAGAAACACCAAGCTCGATGTCGACGATGTCGAAGCTTTCATCAAGCGTCAGCACAAGAAGAACCAGTAAAAGTCCTTGTATATATTATTCTTCTAATACAACATTAAAAGTACATCCTATTGAAGTGAAGCAAGTCTTGCTGCAAGTGCAGACCCGAAACTAGAATTAAATCCTGGTGAAACTGAGTTCATAAGAGCCTCAAAAGTCTCGTAACGAGTGTCAGTCGATCCTACTACGAACCAGCCGGCAACCAGCACTGAGACTGCAATATTTTTACCCTCCAGTGTCACAATGTTTAGATGAGTAGGTTTACCTTCTGGTACCAACTCACAAACCGTGAAGAACGAGTGGTATTCGCTATAGATTGTCGCAAGCTCGCTACTGGGGAACAGCATCGTCTTGTTCTAACTTAATTATGCGTCGAAAATGTAGAGGAGGAGAAAAAAAAAAGTGTACCAGCTACAAAAGAAAGATTTAGTCACAACTGATTCCCAGTGTTCCACGTAGATGTCAACACCAGGCGCCCAGAAACGTGCTCCAAAAAGGTTTTTCTACGCTTATATTCACCTTTGAACTCCAGCCAACTCCATATTGAAACACAGAGCAAGCCTTTATGAAGAATGAATTCGCGATTGATGTTGAGGAACCAAAACTTTTTGCGGGACCACTGGCAATTTTATAGTGACAGGAATTGGCTTGTGGCCGGGTAATTCTGGCGCTCATTCGATCTTCTTCAAATTTACGATTTTTCAATGTAATTAGTAGAGCCCCAAACTCGAATCCGGCGATGACAGTAACACCAGATAAGTTCATTGGGTACGACTTACATGTTGAATTGAAGGATTCTCGGACCTTGGACGGGATTTTGACTGTTATAGACCCATTTGGTAACTTGTTATTGGCAGAAACTTGGGAAACGTCTATCGATAAATTGAACCCAAAAAATCTCCATAAACGAGAAGTTGGGATTGTCAGTATTCCACGCAACAGTATTGCTACTGTTTCCATGGAAAAAGGAACATATGCTAAATTTCGTTCCAGATTGGCAGAATAAACATGTTGAAAATTTCCTACCATCGGGCAGTACTACACAAGTGAATGATGACTGAGGCAATTGTATCAGCAGCAGGTACTGCTGTTAACTTCCAGGAGGTTGTGACCTTGAAAATTTGAACCACAAACTAAAGACGCAGTCTGAGCCTCTGCGGTCTTACAAAGGATCTGGCTTAGTAGTCCAAAATGACTTCACAAATTTAGATTATAATTTTTTTATTTTTGCATTCAGAGAATTGACCTTCTCTTTGTAACTTCATAATAGATATCTTTTTGAGTATGTTACGGTATAACTGCTGGCATTAGGCGGGGTTCTGAAAGTGATAAGGTTTCACTCCTGTATGTAATCTGTTATCGGATGATCCATTGTAGTTAAGTACTACTATGCAGATCAATCGGTGTTTTAGTCTGGCGAATACGATGCCCATCATCAAAAGTAGATGGAAATCTTGTGGAAGACTTGGATATAACGCACCATATCGTTACATTGTTTCTCATAAACGTAAACATGCTGTGATTCTGTGTACTAAATACCCGAGACTGCTTCCGCAAATGAAGCTATCGTAGGCCTCACGCGTACCAAGGCAAATTGGTGAAAGTTCTGTTAACTCCGGCCAGGCGCTTTTCTTGCCGCGACAAATCTAAACTCACTCGAAAATAGTAGTCACACGGACAAAGAACCATGCAAGGCTCCTATAAGAAGAATGAGTTACCCCGGCCTTACTATATGAAACCGTCTTCTAAGAGACGCTCGCCGTATGACAACTTCAGCGGACCGGTGGTGTTCTTCAACTCGGCAAGACGCAAGTTCTTGGGATACGTGGTCATGTTGTTCTTGTTTGGTTCGTGCATCTACTGGATTAGTCAAGATATGAAACAGGGACCTGAAATCACATACGAAATCGATAGATCCAGCAGTACTAATGGTGATATAAATACCAAAAAGATTGTTGCCAACGATCCGGTTATTGAGAAAATGCTCAACGATGCCAACTCAGATGCTGAAAACGAAAGAAAGAACATTCAAATCGCACAAAATTCAAAGCAAGACAAGGCCGTGGTATTAGAAGCACCAAAGGGTGGCATTGCTAACGAAGCACCTATTGTGGGGTCTGATGAAGATAAGATTATCGGAACAGGAAAGAATTCTAAGAACGGTAAACAAGGTGCCGCAGCCGCCGCTACTCCTCCGGCAAAGGGCTACAAGGCTACTAAAGACTCTGGTGCAGCTTCTGCTCAACAACCAGCGGCAAAAGCCCAACCTGTTGGAAAATCCCAGCAAATTGCAAAGGCTCAACCAGAAGGAAAGGTACAAGCTGAAGGAAAGGAACAAGCTAACGGAAATTCTCTAGCTAACGGAAAATCTCAAGCTGAAGGAAAAGCCCAAGCTGAAGGAAAAGCCCAAGCTGAAGGAAAAGCCCAAGCTGAAGGAAAGACTAAACAAGGAGCTAAGTCATCGGAGAAGGATAATACCAAGGAAACTGTCGATAAAATTCTCCATGATTCCGACGAGTAATGATTCGTACAACAAGAATGTAACTATATACACTTCATACAGCAACAGCGCGCTATTGTAATAGTTCCATTGTAATATACAATAAAAAGATAGAAAAGGTCTTCTGGGATTCGAACTGAGGTTTTCTTCTATTGGGAAGATCAGTCAATTGTAAAATCTAGTTTGGAGAGGTTCTGAGGTTTGGAGTTATCAAAAAAAAAAAGGTCGGTACCGCAACGTATTAAATTATCAGTAAACAAGCTGAAAAAGCCTGTTATTCATAATTTGTTATTAATTCACAGTGGTAATCGTGCCTTTAACTTCTTGACGTTGATATTTACATTTATTGATGATAAATATGCTTTTAGTTTAACTTGATACTTAATAATATATTAAAAATTTAGAATTGAACAAAGTTTTGTAATTACTATACAACTTCACATTTATCGTGATGTTTTCTATCTTTACCCTTAATTTCATCATAACGTTCCCTTTCACGATCTTTTAGCTTCTCTTTGACTTCTCTAGGGAAAAATCTTTTCATTAAATCCATGGTTTCCAAATCAAGATTAGATCCATCTGCTAGCAAGATTGCGTCCTGGTAACGACAAATAGGACAGTTATTCTTGGCCTGTTGTTTCAACTTTACCAAACAGCGCACACAGAACATATGCAGACATTCCAATCTGATTGGCTTAAATGCAATGGAGGTACAAATCAAACAGGTGTAGTCATCTAGTTGCGGAATAAGGGTCAAAACCGAGTTCTGAATTATGAAACAAACTGACTGAGCAAGTGAACTCCCAGTGATGAAAATGTGCTCATTGGAAACCAACTTGGGGAACTTATATTTGATACCTAAAGAAGTCCGCTTGTCAAACTTCTTTAAGATCTTTCTGAATGCTTCATTATTTATAGACTGGAACTGTAACACCTTCAACAAATGATAGTTCATCGTTAAGAACTGGTTGAATGCACCTATGCTCTTTTTATTCTTGAATTCAGTTAAAACCCCAGACTTTTCAACGTTGGCCATGAATTCCAGCAAATTCTTCTTAATTTGATCACTATTACGTTCACTGGCGGATACAGTTGTTTCGTTGTACTTGAAATAAACCTCTGAATCCAAATATATGCGGAACAATTCACGCCAGTGGTATATATCCGAGTTAGAAAACTTGAGATTAGCCAATGCACTTACAGATTGGCCAATATTTTCTACCTCTTCGATCAATTTCTTTTCTTCATTTCTCTTTAAGGAGTCCAACTTTTCCAATTCATCATTTAACATCAGGAAAAACTTGGTATCTGAGTTCAATTTAATAAAAATTTCGCTCTTTTTATGCTGCTGTTGTATGGTTTCATCAATATTACCTGCTCCTGGCGGTGGTGTTGGTGAACCTTCTCGTGAATGAGATGTTACTGGGGTAATAACTAATTCGTCATTTTCCTCCTTGATTTCAAGCACCTTTTCTTCTTCATGGACATCCTCAGAGTCATCATCTGTATTAAGCACGGATTCAATTTTCTTTGTCAATTGGACACAAAGGTCGTAAACTTCATCCTCTGAGTAGCTGCTGTTGGGAAAATCCACGGTAAGTTTGAGCATCGGTTGGATAGTTTCAATATGTCCCTCAGAGCTTGATTTGGTCAAAGTATACTCGGCAATAATTGGGTTCGAAGGACTAGTTTCGTCATTGTCCAATTCCACCACCTCGGAACTGGCCGTATCCTCCATCAAAAGTTTAATCGAGTTCTGGTCCAAGCCCAAAAATTTCAATTCATTGACGACTTTACTGATACATTTTTTCAAGGACTTGTACTGGATAGCAGCCTCGAGCCATTCTTCTGGAATGTCCTCCTCGATGAGGGTTTGTTCTAAAACCTTTGCAAATTTCATGGCACGGCTGACAAAAAATTGTTCTGGGGTAGCGATGAGATCAACAATTAACCAGGGTAATATAAGGGGTGGTGATGCGATTTTAATAGTCAAAGACAATATCTTCTGGTTGAGACGTAGTACGAGTATGTGAAGATAGAGTGCTCGATGGCAGCGTAGTATTAACTTCTCAAAAGTAAAGTATTCTGGGGTGTAGATGAGGTATGAGTGCGCGAAGGCGATTAATCCATGTTATTACAAGAATGGGAATGTGATAAATCGCACACTGAGATACTGGTCTCTTGTGTCTCTTGTGTCTCTCTATCTCTTAAAGAAAAACAGCTATTAGGATAGACAAACGAAACTACTAGGTGAGCCAGCTGATAAAGTGAAACCACGCCAACTTTTGATTTAATATCAAATTTTTGAGCTGGTATGCACGTGTGCAAATCCGCCTAAAAAAATAACATGGAAACAGCCTCGCCCCATCTATTAATGATGCCTTGCCATCACCAGCAGGACCGATATGTAGACTTGGTTATCCGGCATGGTAATCTGGAATCAATTGAGTGTAAGCAGGTGTCATACTGCAAGGTTTGTTGTTAAGTTTTTTGGAAACAATTCATGAAAAGAAAAAAAAAAGCTCCGATACCGGGAGTTGAACCCGGGTCTGCTCGGTGAAAGCGAACCGTGCTAGCCGTTACACTATATCGGAATTTGTTAAAAGTTTAGATGATCAAAATTGTCATCACGTAAGATATCTTTGTGCTCGTGATTTCAAGAAACAAACGAAATCCATCTTCACTTATCAACCATATTTATTATGGCTCCAGATAAAAGATCACTGGAGAACCCTGAGAGCTCCTCACCGAAGAAAGTTAAGCTAGATCCACAAAACCTAAAACCATCACAGACACTCTACATAAAGAACCTTAATGATCAGGTCAATCCAAAATTAATCAAGCAGAACCTATACCTCATCTTTTCAACATACGGCGATGTCGTACAAATAATCAACAATAAACGAGGACAGGCACATGTTTTAATGGACTCAGTAGAGAACTCTACATTAGCTCTTAAGTGCCTCCAATCGGAACTCTTTTTTGAAAAGCCGTTGGTGATAAACTACTCAATTAACGAATCGAAGTTACTACAACAATAACGCATTATAATCAACATCTTCTGTATATTATTATTATCATATTAATAAATGTCTTAGCTAGATTGCAGCATTTTCTGCAATATGTGAGAATCCACGGAATTGTTCTTGCATCTCAGAAGTAAGAACAGTATCAACTGGAGTCAATCTAGGAGTTTCTGAAGTAAATTCTTGATCGAAGTTTGAGTAGTCATGTTCAGATGAAATTTCGGGAATATATGGTGCTTGTATTCTGCAATTAAGCACGTCGTCAAAGTTAACATCGGAAAAGTACGGATGCTCCATAATTTCCTCAGCATCTCTTTCACCACTACCCAACCGGGTTTCAGGATCCTTGGTCAACAATGCCTGTAACACCAAGACTGTTTGACGTGGCATACTAATTGGATATCTCACGTCATCATGTTCAATAGCATTGAAAACTTCGTCTTCATCATCACCCTTAAATGGGGACTGACCTAACAACATCTGGAACAACAAAACCCCAAAGGCGAACCAATCGACACTTCTGGTGTATTGCTTTCCGGCAATGATTTCTGGAGCCATAAACTCCGGAGTACCACAGAAAGTACCAGTAGTATTCTTATACCACATATCCTCCTTACACAAACCATAATCACCGATCTTGATATGACCCTTTGTTGTCAACAAAATGTTATCCAACTTCAAGTCACGGTATACAATACCGTTGTCATGGAAGTATTTTAACCCTAATAACACTTCACAAGCATAGAACTTCGCTCTTCTAGCAGAGAACCGAGACTTTTGAATGTGCCACATCAAATCACCACCAGAAATGTACTCCATGACAAAGTAGATACGGTTTTCAGTTTGGAAACAACAGTGCAAGTTCAACAAAAATGGATGACGTTCCTTGTTTGCGGTCAAAAAGACACGCTTTTCAGATTTAACACTATCAGCTTCGTCATTCTCAACAATGAAATCCTTCTTCAAAACCTTGATAGCACACAAACTTTGCGTGTGTCTTGACTCTGCTAACATGACCTTACCAAAGTTACCCTTACCCAACACAGCCAAAAATTGGAAGTCATCCAATCCAACCTTTCTCCGACGACGTCTAGGTCTTTGAGTAGAAACAAAGTTGGTATCGGCAGATTTGACCTCTTGGACAGGTTCATTAACAACTTCTGGTGCAATGAACTGTTGAGTATGTTCGTTTTGATAATTAAAGTTCTGGAATTCGTCTTGTGGCCTTGGTTTATCTTGGAATGGATCAGTAGCTGGTTCCTCCTTAGGTTGCTGGTTGGGGAATGGGCGTAATTGATCGATTGGTGTTGGCTGATAATTGTTTTGGATGTAAGGATCGAGTTGACTACGATGCTGGTGGTGTTGAGGCGATCTTTGTTGTTGCTGTTGCAACTGCTGATATGGATGTTCTTGTGGCTGTGGCTGTGCTTGAGAAGGCAACAAAGGTACCTCCTTATTAACTCTACCTGATGATTTAGCATATGGCGATGGAACTGGTTCCTGAAATCTATTTGCTGTTTCAGTTGGCAACCTTGAGTTGAAGTCCTTTTCTGCTTCATCATCGGAAATGCTGTCGGAAGTTTCGCGGCGAATGTCATCTGGCGATACAGAAGGTTTGAATCCAGAAGCAGAAGGTGGTGTAGGAAGTATTTCAATTGATTTAGTAGGCGAGGATCTTGGTAATGCTGCTTGGCGTTGACGTGGTTGTTTAGGTTTGGCTGGTGCTTTAGTTGATTTAATAGTCATGAGAATCTTGTTAGCCATTTCCATGGACATGCCACAGAAATCAGGAACCAAGTGTGTACAATGGGCGTGGCACATAACTCCACATTCCGTACACTTACGGACATTCTTACGTCCCCAAGGTAAAATGTATCCACAATGGCAACACCATTTGGTACCGTGGTTGGCAACTGGTTCAAATCTATGTGGAATACGATGATTCAACTTTGTTTCATCATCATCACCACTGCTAGACTTGGAAATACACTTGGTAACAACTTTTTGGTAACACTTTTTGTGACACAAGAACTTACAGTCTTGACACTGGAATCCCGTGTAACGTAAAAACTCTCCACAAAGTGCACAGCACATAATATTGTAGAATTGCTTTTGGACAAAGTGGTGACCATGCTGTTCAAATACCTCTTCCTTCTTTTGACGGATAGCACCATGACGACCAAGGGCACCCATGAACTGTCTACCAGGTTGACTGGTCTTTTCAAAGCTCATACTAATTAAGATTTGGCCGACCGGTTCCAAACTTAACCAAGTGTTAATAACGATCTTTTGACCATCCTGCGATGCTTCAACTTTTTCTGACTGCTGTTGATTATTGGAATAGTTGTCAGTAGATGCCTGTAATGTCGTACCAGAAGAAGCAGTAGAGAGGTTTGATGGTTGAGTAGAAGAGCCCAGATCGCCTTTAGGCAAGTTGGACGCCGAAAGCCAGCCACTGGAGCCTAATTCGTTGGCAACCTTTTTCTTACGGATTTCTTCAGTAAGGTCAGAAATCAAGAGCCAATTAACGGCGACTGGCACCAAGCTATCGCCTGATTTGTCAAACACTGCCAATTCTAACTCATTACCCTTATCGACATCAAAGGTAAACTCCTCGTTCCACTTACCAGTTCTGGAACCACGGGTTCTAACCTTTTCAACATCATCAACTTTGATGACAACTAATGACACTGGACGTTTAGAAAACATAGGAGAAGCAATGTGGTCAACGTCTCTGATGCATGTAACGCTGAGAGTCAACTTACCCGAGAGTGGTTTTCTAGCGTGTTTAGGGGAGTTCATAATTTCCATGTCACGGTTAACGTCTTCCACGTTGATGTTCATGTTTTGGTACTTCCTTAAGGCTTTGTTGAGCAACTGAATACGTTGGTCGCTCTCAACTCTTCCACCTTCAGCTGCGTTACTCGAGGATTTGTCCCCATCCATAAGATATAACCTCGAGATCTTTTCATTTGCCTCACGGTACTGATTCTCAACTTGGAGCTTGAATTGTAACTGTTGCAACATGTGTTGGATCTTGTGGCCCAACGAGGGACAGTCATACTTGACCAAATCGAAACGGGAGTAGACTGGTCTGTCGCTGGTTGAGATAGTCGAAACATTGCGTTGAGAGACATCGGGAGCAGGTTGTGATTGCTGCAAGCTAAGCTTGGTCAAAGTTTCTTGGAGGTAGTCAATGTTGCTTTGAGTTTCTCTGATCTGGGTGTTACATCTTTGGATAACTTCAGCATTAGTGGTATTTTTCTTGAGAGCTTGGAATCCTTGGATAAGTTTGACCTCTCTATCAATCTTGCCACGGATATCGTTCAAGACATCTTGGTTTGATTTAGAGGACATATTATATGGATTCAACGATAATGCAACGAAGAAAAATCTAAACGGTTATGCACCTGCAATATTCCCCAACAGAATAAATCTAGTATTTTCGATTACTTTCTGAAGACCCACGGCTTTGGCACTGTTGCTATAAATAGGAATTCTTTCTTGAGCTCCTTCTCTACTTTGCCAGCATGATCAGATTTGTTGACGATTTTTCCACAAATAGGTAAAATGAGAAAGTAGTGTGGGACACAAAACTGATCTAGATTTGCAGCCGCTATCAAAACAGAGAAGCCTCCCCTTTAGCCAAAGCCTGCGCGGAGGTAAAGTTTTGTCACTAAAAATTCGGTTTCAGATGGGGTCAAAAAAATATTACATTACATAGTTTACACTATAAACCGACTAACGGCTATTACACCGACAATTGCAATCAGGAACGGGACAAACATAGTGCTTGGAGAACCATTCTTGAGCGTGGTGAGCATGAGATCCATGATTGCAGCTTAAGCAAAAACTGAACCAGTTTTTGAATCGGTTTTCAATCTTACTCCCGATCGTTGAGTCTGCTAGACCGTCAGTTGAATCATGAGGTAGAGGTGTGCCAAAAGTGAGCAAGCAAATTGCACATCTAGGCAAAGGTGCTCCACAATGAGGACAAATGCTAATATCTTCGCTCTTTTGCTTGTGATAATGATGATTCATCTTGTTGAACTGTTTCAACATCGCCTGGGTATTGTTGGCAAAATGATTATTCCCTCGGGCCTTAGAGATGTTCTTGTTACATCTGATACACTGCAAGTAGACCTGCTTGGATGCGGCCTTCAACGTAAGGTTTCCAGCGGAGTTTTTGGATAATTTCGTCCGATTTACATCAAACTTGGCTCGCACACTGAACAACCCCCAACTATTAAGCAAGTTCCGGTAGCAGTCCACCCAGTGTTTGACACGATCATCAGCGAAATACCTCGGACACCCAAATGCCGAAATCAAGGCTGCAGTTTGCACATCGCTAGTTCTATCAACAAAACTCTGCAACAAATCAATCCCTCTTGGAGTGATACCAGTTAAAATTAAGCCTTCTAATTCACCCTTGCTTACAACTGCATCAGCAACGCGGTTCAAATAGACATTCAAATCTTTATCTGATAAGAAACGCAATGCCACTCCCAATCTTTCGCGAAGTGGTAACGAGTGTTCATCTAACACATCCCACCAGTCATTATCAGCAATAAAGGCAAAAATAGCACGAAGATACGGGTCATCCAACTCTGATGCCATTTTACGACATTGGTCTTTCCAGGGACTATTGACATTGGAATCCTTATAAGCCAAATAACCAGCAACTGCAGTCGACATCAACCGTAATCTTTCCTTAGGTGAGTTGGCCAAAATTTCAATGGCTTTAGGAATATCACCGTGAAAAACAGCCCAACCAGCGGCCTTCTCAGTGTAACCGAGCGAGATCAATATTTTCAACTTCTCTTCAAACTCAGCATCAGTTAAGTACCACCCTGAAACAATTAAACAAAGTTTACGGGCAACTTTGCGTTCACTATTACCAGGGATAGTAATTCCAGCAGTTTTCTTACCCTTGGATGACACAATAGACTTAACTGCTGTGGAA
The DNA here is from genome assembly GCA_030556435.1 of Teunomyces pallodes. Classification (NCBI taxonomy): domain Eukaryota; kingdom Fungi; phylum Ascomycota; class Pichiomycetes; order Serinales; family Debaryomycetaceae; genus Teunomyces; species Teunomyces pallodes. The sequence continues at coordinate 626,669 of JAKTUA010000003.1, forward strand.
AACCATCGTTCAGTAACAGCTTCGTCCGAATTTGTTCTATTTTGGTTCTGGAGCTCGTCTATACCCTTCCATATTCCCAAAACGCCAAGATATCCTAAATCAATGCCTTCCGAAATCATGGTACCCTTATCTAAAGACTTTTTCGCCAAACTCAACCATTTCCAGGTATTTCTCAAAAATAGCTGATTGTCTATGGTGTCCAAGTTTTCCAACACACTAGTGTTTTTATCACAATCAATACCATAACCCATTTGTGCCCTCTTGCGAATTGTGCAACATATATCATTATTAATCACATCCAGGGCATCAAGAAACTTATTCAAAGGAATGAAATCATACTCATCAGGATTGTATTGGTTATTTTGCTCGTTGAGGACGCTTTCATCATCGACTGTGGACTCAAGTTCCGAGACTTGACTATATTTGCGTAGGTCATCACTGATCATAAGGTCTTCCATCCGAGATACTGATCTCTTTTTCCCGTTTTCTTCAGGCAATCCGTCCGTACCTGTTTTTTGAATATTGAATGGATCACGATCATAAACGAACCGTGACATGGTACCTTCGGGTCCCGCGATGGTGAATTCATTGTAGGAGTTAAAATCTAAGCCTTCAATGCATTCAACAACCGGCATCCGAAAAACTGAGCCTGACTGCCTCATACACACGTAATATGTTGAAGTGTTTGAGGCCACGTCAGGCGAGTAATCAAACGAGATTACTCTTTCATAATCTGTTTTGACATCCAAAACACATGAGACAAAAACGGACTCTTCATTTGGCTTGTAAAATTGAGCTGACTGTTGTTTCAAACTCTGTAATATGCTAGAATCCTTGGTGGATCTTGTTCTTGCGCTTGTTTCCGTCACCACTGGATTCGTCGTTGGGGGAATCAAGCCTGTATGCCATCTTCTAATCAAGTCACCATTAAACACAGCTGCAAATTCACCTCTTCTTATGGTAGAATACCTCACACATGGACTCTGGTTTTTTCTTGCCGACGTATCCATCAAGAGCTTGTTAAACTGGAGCACTGGAGTCTCGGTGACCGATGTCAGTAGTTTGCCTTTTGTACTTGTAGAGAGTTTCCGTCTATCCCAAATAGCTAACGAGCCATCTTCACTGTAGGACTGAAATAAATGATTCTGGAAATGGTCAACTGTCAAGCCAAGGGTATACTTACTTGCCATTTGAAAAACAGGTTGGTCCAGACGTAAGTCGATCTCACGGAGAAACTTGTACGAGCCACAAAGAATATTGTGCTCTTTGTCAGGATAGAAGGTTGTTGACAAGATGGCTTCGTTTGGAAGATATGATGAAACGGGACGTTTTATGTGATCATTGGTGCTATTTCTCGAATAATGTTCGACATTCCACACTTGAAGGGAGTTGTCTTGCCTACCCTTGTCAAAACCAGCCACCACTATGTTCTTATTGAACGATATAGCATTACATGGTCTATTTTGCTTGGGGCGTAACGTGAGGAGAGAAGAGGTATCTGACGTTATATCAAAGATAGATATCGTTCCATTAATCGAACCAACACCAGTAATACCTCTGTTTTGTTGGGAGTATGATGAGCACTGGATGTTTTCAAAGCCTGAACGCGTGTTTAGTTTGATCATGTCGTTCGTCTCGACACCTGGATCTTTACGGTTCGTTTGATAGAGCAACACCTCATCTCCAATGGGATTCACAGCTAAGAATTGCTGCTCATGCTCATTGTCCCACTGTAAAGCCCTTACAATTGAACCACTCATATTAATTTTTTTTTTGTGGGGGCAGAGACTTACGGTATTTGGATTAAGCGTAGACGGTTTTCGTTATCAATTTTCGCGATTCAACCAAAGTATGCACATTACAAAAAACACTGCGAGAAGGATATTCAAAAAAAGAAAAGAGAGAAGGTGTGGAATTTCGAATAATGAAGGACAGACCAAAATCAGCCATTCCGACATCCGAAAAACTACCGACAGGAGGTCCAACTTACAGACAAGTCGTCAGTTCCATATACATTTAGATAACGAAATCGTACCATACTTAGCTTCGTTGGTTGAAAATTTCATTACCTGCAGTCATATAATAGGCCAATATGTCAGTTTAGATCCAAAGGGGAAAAGTATGCTTTGTAAATCCGGACTCCAAGTTCCAAACGCTCAACAGCGTGTCAATCCCTTCTGGTCTATAGCCTAGACCAGTTAGTAAAATATTAAAAGAAACTAACCCCTTTTATAATACTAGATGGTGAGGAGCACCATCCTAGTTAATAAGTGCGTCAATAGACATACATTGACCTCGAGTTCACTCTGCATCCTCATCTGTATATTACCCGATTACCCGCCTTGATCTGACCTGGAGTTTCCTAAAACTGATATGAAATGGCCATGGATTTCCGCGATTCCGTTTGTCTAGATTTCATAATGAAGTGGTATCGCCTCCTCGAAGGGGAAATTTTTCTCCACTCATGTAATATCGATGCACATGTTACGAGCCATGATCCAACGTCTTAGTGGCTTGACAGATCTAAAGTTAAGGACCGGTGAAAACTTTTTCAGTTCTAGATTTGTTTAACTATACGTTAACTGTAGTGGCAAAAAAAAGTATATAAGTAGAGCCCTATAATCATGTAACCTTCTCTTAGTTCTTCATTCAACACACATTCCTTTCTTTCAAACCTAAGCCGTTGTCCATACACTCCTTACACTCTGTATTCAAACATCTATACATTCATTAAATTTATTAGCTTTTTTCGCAATGATTGCCAACCTCGCTACTATCATTTCAATCTTCGCCGCAGTTTCTGCTGCCCCTGTCTCAAAAAGAACTAACACTTGCGCTTTTCCTACTGACTTCGGCTTAGTTTCTATCACTTCAAGTCTGCAAAATGCTGGTTGGGCTATGAGTCCAGACCAACAGTGCACCCCAGGCAATTACTGCCCTTACGCCTGTCCTCCAGGTAAAGTCCCAGCCCAATGGGACCCTACTGCTACTACCTATTCATACCCTAAGTCTCAAAACGGTGGCTTGTATTGCAACCCGGATGGGACTGTCTCCAAGCCTTTCCCAGAAGCTGACTACTGTGTTGACGGGGAAGGAACTGTTTCTGTCAACAATCAAGCTAACGGAGAAGTTGCTTTTTGCCAAACTGTCTTGCCAGGTAATGAAGCTATGATTATTCCAAACGGAATTGATGCTGGTTCTACCAAAGCGATTGCCGTTCCAGGTTCCTCTTACTGGGCAGGAACTTCTGCTCATTACTATATCAATGCCCCTGGAACATCTACCTCAGACGCTTGTGTCTGGGGCTCCAGTAGCAAGTCAAAAGGAAACTGGGCTCCCTATGTTGCAGGTACCAACATGGACGCAAATGGTAACACTTATGTCAAGATTGGCTGGAACCCTATTTACGTTAATGACTTTGCCAATGTTTTACCCAATTTCGGTGTCAGAATTGTCTGTGATAACGAAGCTGACTGCAATGGCTTACTGTGTGAAATTGATCCCTCCAAGAACGGATTCAATGAAATTACAGGATCGCCCGCATCTACTGGTGATGGTGCTGCATTTTGTGTTGTTACCGCCAGAAATGGTGCCTCAGCCAAAATTGAGGTTTTTAGCGCATAATGCAAATTGCTGCAAAATTTTGGGTGCGACCTCAATCTTTTCTTTTTTTTAAAAAAAATTCTTTTTATTTCACCAGTACGTATTTCTGTTTATTTTCTTTTATATAGGGTTTGGTTTTCAATACAGATTTGCCTGTAAAAGCAATACCCAACATGTCACCAAAAAATCTTGTACTTTGCTTGGACGGAACCGGAAATGAGTTTGGTAACCGACCATTGACCAACGTTTTGAAACTTTTCCAGATGTTGAACAAACACAGTTCCGAGCAACTATGTTACTACCAGTCTGGGATAGGTGCCAACATAAAGGCTAGATCTAGCAGAGTATCTGATTCAAGAATATCCAGTCCCGTGTTTAACCGTTTTTTCAACAGACTAGATGCTATGATTGCGTACACTTTGGAACAGCATGTGATAGCCGCCTACGTATTTCTCTGTCGCTACTACGAAGAAAACGACAGAATATACCTTTTTGGATACAGGCAAGTAAAACAAATCTTAAGGGTGTCTATTTTCAGGTTTTCTAACATTTAGCCGTGGGAGTTTTACTGCCAGAGTCCTTGCTGGAATGATTGAGCGGGTTGGCCTTCTAAACAAGGGTTTAGAAGGTATGACACCGGCAGCATGGGATCTTTATTGCAACTGGGAATATGCTGGACAACCAATGGCAGATGATAAATCTGTAAGACTTGTGGATGAGTTCAGAAACACATTCTCTCGAGATGGTATTCAAATTCATTTTATGGGTCTCTGGGACACTGTGAACTCCGTTGGAATATTCAGAGATAGAATGTTTCCTTATACTGCACGAAGTTCAATTGTACAACATGTTAGACATGCAGTTAGCATCGATGAGCGCCGTAACAAGTTCAAACAGGTCTTATTTGCACCACCATTGGAGACAAAAGCAGATTCTATACCTAGTACCGTAAACTCATCCATACTGATTTCTTCATCCTTTTTAAGTATTGCAAACTTTTTTCAGGTATTCACTAAGAGAAATGATACCAGATTAGAGAATATTCCACCACTAGACACGATAGAGTTATATTTTCCTGGTAACCATGGTGATTGTGGCGGAGGTTGGCCGCTGGATCAAAGAGGTTTACTATCTGATATTCCTCTCCGCTGGATGTTACTGGAAGCAATTAAATTTGGCGTCAAATTTAAGGTTGGTGCCATTCACAATTTTAATGTAAAGCTGCCGCTTGTCAAGAGCTTACTTGGTTGCCATCACGACCCACTTGAACTAAGTAATCCACACGCAAGAAAAAGGCGTCAATTGAGTTGTGGAGAAAGGAAAGAGAAACTAACAACGGAAGAAATAAGGTGCCAGATTGAAATGTCACCTCCCAGAAACATTGCACCGCAGTTTGAGTCTAAAACTATTTCTGAAAGCGATATTCCACTTCCAGAGAGTTCCACTAAACGGTTTGACTATCGCGGACAAATGTCTCTTTTTGCCTCATTGGCTTGGTGGCTAATCGAGCTCCTACCTATAGGATATAAGAAAGAGGACAAATGTGGAAAATGGTACACCATATACATACCTAATTTCGGCCGGAGGCGAATAATCTCACCACAAAGCTATTTTCACTGGAGTGTATTTTATCGACTTCACTTTGTCGAAGATTATAAGCCAACAAACTTGCCCGAAGATAATCTCGGACATAAATTTGCCATAGTTTTAAACGAACACGGAATATATAATGAAGAGGTATCAACTTATTGCACCAACTTAACCTTTCAAAAATTGAAGAACGATTGGAGTGCAAAGTTTTGGAATCAAATACCGGATGAATTACTGCAATTATTAGAAGCAGATCCTCATTTGTAGATTCTAAATCGCTTTATAATTGTCTAATTGAATTTTTGAATAAACCCGTAATCGAAATACTAGAAACTTCTGCAGAGTACTTGAACCGCAAATTTCTTGCAAAAGAATTTGAATGAGGAAAATATGTCGCTTACATAAGCTGTATTGTACCCCAATATGGAAGTGCAACAAGACCCCAATCGGGTATGACACACGCGGGTACTAAATTCGAAGCCATTGAAGATGTTCACATCAATATCACCGGAAACCTTTCAAAAGGAACTTTGTCAAGATTTCTCCAAAACTTGCAAGTTGAGGAAGGAATTGTTTATATTAAAGCAAACGATCCCTTATCTCCGGATGGAACAGAATTTTCCTGGAGCAAACCATGTAAGCTCTCTTGAATATTTGTTTTGGAATTTGGTTTTGCATTCATTGCATTTTTTTCAAGCCCGTTGTAAGATACAAGAAACTACTTAAGGCCAGTCTAGGAAAACCAGAAGAGCATCTGGATGACAATTAATCTCTTCCATTGACATAATACATATCAAAAAAAGACGAAGCCAGCAAATACAATGGCAATAAAACCACGAACATTTGATTCTAGCCTAAAAAAATTAAAATGTTTATTTAAATCTTAATTTGAAGCTCTAACTTTCAAAATTTGCGCAACAGTGTCGTGAACTGTCCTATCACATTGGGAAAACTTGATTTCAAGTATTTCTCTGGTCTTAGAATTGTCAATCAACATTGCATTTTTGAGAACACCTGGAGCGTCTGGAGTTCCGACTGGTAAATCCTTCTGTAATTCAGGAAATTGCTTGCGAATAGACTCAAGAAGCAGCTGTGTAGTGAAGTTAAAGGTAGACAAGATTAATCTTTGATTCTTAGTGTTTTCACTTTCAAAACCTTTAATATGGGCTTCTACAACATCATCAATATGAACAGCACCACCAGATGCCCCTGCTACTGGTGAGTCAGGATTGAACTTCAAAATATTGTTGATAACTTCTGCAGAGAGGTTTAAGCTTTCACAAACGTCTTCATCAAAAGCTTGTGGTCCAAATACATAGGATGGCAAAATGGTACTCAACTCAAAGTTCGGCTTGTTCTCCTTCACAAAGTCCCAAGCAGCTCTTTCAGCGAAGGTTTTTGAACCAAAATAACCAAAATACGGGTTAGCTAATGCTTCTTCCCAAGAAATTGGGTTCCAATTTGATTCGGTAACAACAGTAGTTGCATTTCCAAATTCAAGTGCAGAAAGAACAGCAGCAGCACAAGAAGATGTAACGACTACTCTAGTTACCTGCGGCGCATATTTCTGAATTGCGCTCAAAGCATTAACACAGCCAATAATAGCAGGCTTCAAGACGTCATTCTCAACGTCGGTGACATCTAAGGTAAATGGTGAAGCAGTATGAAGGAATACAGTCACTTCAGGATGTGCCTTTAAGGCTTCATCAAACGCACCATCTTCGGAAAGTTCTCTAACAATCTCGAAAGAGAAATCTTTGCCAAATCTGGTCTTTAAGATTTGGCCCTTTTGTTCCGATCTGACAGACCCAACGACTTTATAGCCTTTTGCAAGCAAGCGCTTAACAATATGAAGTGCAATATAACCAGAAGCACCAGAAACAAAAACAGAAGTAGTCATTATATTTTTGTAGGAGAAAAAGAGTAACCAAGATCTGCTTTATTATTAAATTGAAAAGGTATTTATACTCCATTCATGAATGGCTTAGATGCTCCACAGATTCGAGTGCTAGTTACATAAATAGTAATATGCTGATTTATTTCCGACAATTACTTCGGAGTTCTACAAAAGTGTGAGATTGTCAACATTTGTGATCGGAAATAACTCGAACGGATGTTATAAAACTTAAACTCCATTCTAACTCCGGTTTGGCGGTTAGAATGAGGAATATATTTCTTGAGCAGACCCCGAACAGGATAAATCGACATGCTTTATCTATTGTTTTCCCCAAAAGCATTGACCAAACACCAGGACAACCAATTTTTTCATAAGATTCAAAGTGCAAACCAAGGGTCACTTCTTCTGTCAGTTAATTGCAAATCCCGGTCAACTCGCCTCTATCATGTAAAGTCTCAGCGCTCTTTATCGATCTTTGTAACTCATTTTGCCTACGTCAGAAATTATGCGACATGAAATGCAATGTAATAGAATTTTACGTATCTTCTGATAATTAAACCATAATTGACCTTAGAACCGATCATTTTATAGACATGAGGGAAAAATGGAGTTAGACTTCGAGATGTAAAGTAAGATCTCACAACACAATAAATGAATATTCTGAAAAATAATACCTCACCTCTAAATAGAAAAGTCTCCATATTCTGAAAATATTCAATAGGTGTAAGCAACTTTGCAGAAGAATTAATAGGTCGTAATTCTTTTTAGCCCGATGGTTGGGTTGCAAACATAGACTTTAAAACATTTATGAACGCTTTTTCAATCCAACCGGGAGTTTGATTCGTTAATTTTTTAAAATGTAATGAGCTTTATTCCTGCTATCTCAATATCTTTGCTTTTACTTAAGCCCGGAAAATATCCATGCATATTAGAAGCAACACATTAACCATTGGTTAGGGTCTCTTGGTCTGTTGGGAATATATCTACGACTTACTGAAGCGAGTTTCCATCGAGAGTTTTTTTCTACCGTCTGGACCAGTAACCAACTTACCTACCTGAATTGATACACAAGCTACCATCATCAGGATTTTTTAAATTTTTCTAAACATAATAGTTTCACACAGATTTCTTTTACTCTGTTAATGAAGAAGAAGGATAATTGCTGTCCTAGGGTTGATAAGCCCAAAGGAACATAAATCATTTCAGTACGAGGATAAATATTGCGTTTAACTCTTCTATAAATCAACATAGTGAGGGTTACTTCGAATTAAAGTACATTAAATCTGTAAGCATGATATTTTTAACAGTACATCTCGTTGTGCTACAGTCAGTAAATATCGTTATTTTTTAAATATAAAGATGTAATAATTATCAAGCTTGAAGGTTCAAACTTTTGTGACATGGATGTACGTGATGACGGGACAGTTTATACAGCGGTTTGTGGCTTACTGGTGGTTCCCACTAGTGAGATGACAACATAGAGGTTCGTTTAACCAACCAACAAGGTTTCGTCATCGGTGAATTCGTAGACAGGAATTTCCAAGTTCAATGGAGCTGGGCCTCTTCTGATTCTACCGGAGATATCGTAGTGAGAACCGTGACAAGGACAGAACCAACCACCGAAATCACCGGCTTCACCGATAGGAACACAACCCAAGTGAGTACAGATACCCAACATAACTAACCATTCTGGCTTCTTGACACGTTCGGCGTCAGTTTCTGGGTCTCTCAAGGTCTTAATATCAACTTGGTTAGCTTCCTCAATTTCATCAGGAGTTCTGTGTCTGATGAAGACTGGCTTACCTTGCCACTTGACAAGAACGTTCTTACCTTCTGGGATAGCACCCAACTTGATTTCGACCTTAGCCATAGCCAAAACATCGGCAGAAGCAGCCATGGAAGAAAGGAAAGCTTCAACAGTGGACTTGGCACCAGCAGCGGATAACAAACCCATGGAACCAACCATAAAGTAGGTGAAGTTTCTGTTGGCACCTTCGGATCTCTTGTTCAAGTATTGCGAGAAGTCTGGCTGTTGGTAGTTGGACAAAGCACCAGTGGTGGAGGACAAGGCTCTGATGGAACCTGCTATGTTAGTAACAACATTCAAAATTGGTAAATTTGACAATTCATTCTTGGATGCATTGCACCCAATGCGTAACATACCCTTACCCAAACCAGTTCTCAACGATCTAAAGGCAAGCGAAGACATTGTTGGCTTTCTGTTTCTATTAAGATTACCTCTATACTGAAAATTTTCCGCTTTAATTATATGTTTTCAAAATGATTTGGTGGAGATCACGTGTATTTTGAGTCCTCAACTGCTGTTTTTCTAATGGTATATTGGCGCGTTGTGATTGGACTACAAGTGTATTACCCGGATACACATACAAGAACCAAATCACTCCGAAAGAAAAATCTTGATAGCCAAGTTCTTTCATAAAGTAGTAAGTGCACACACCATACTACAATCCGTCTCAAATGAAGGAAAATTTTGTGTGTAAACTGATAACTATTCTTCTATTACATGTCTGATTATTGGCTTCACTCACTACACTTCTTGGTGTGATTCTATTGGTTGCAAACCATCATACGAAAAAAGAATGCATATAAAAATTTCAGGTTTATTCTTGGATCGCACAAAATCCGTATTCTGCACCCTTCGACTTTCCAACTTTAGCAAGAAAATAATAATTTGGCTGCAACAATCACTTAGCGAATTCCAAACCCGGCACTCTCGTTGACCGCAAGTTCCAACTTATTCCGGAACTTCTCCCGACTTTCATATCTATAAATTACCAACTCGTTGAAACATGTATGTGCTTCCGGTAACCTGTTGATATCTTTACTCCGACCCAGTAAACTGATTTTAAAACTCATGTTTTGAATTCCTGTTGCTGGAACCCGATCTGAACCGGTAACAAACACCAAAATTTTCTTTTGGTTTTGAAGCGTCTGCTGTTCCATATATTCCCAAAACCATTGAACAACTGAAGAATCTCTAGCTTCTTCAATACTGTCCCATCCAACATACTTGGTAATTGACCGCAAAATCTCGATATCGAGTACCTTTTCCTCGCTCCCGCAGAGTAGAAGTTGAATTTCTTCAGGTAAAAACAACGACAATCCGTTGCCACCAACAACGCTGGCAAACCCTCCAGTAAACTCTTGTAGTTGTCTCTTGATTCCATCACATAAGAAAAAGTAACAATACTTGTCAATATATTCCCTCAAGTTCTTAGCTGTAACATTTGTATGGGCACCATTAGGTATTAATTCTTCTGTGTGGGTCTTACCAAAGACATCTTTGTAATTGACTTCAAAAGTGAGTTCTAATACCAGTAAATCTTCATCAGAAAATGCCTTCAAGTCCATCAAATGTTTAAATGATAGCGGGAACAACTGTTGGTAATCTGAGAGTTCAAGTGGCTTTCCCAATAATACCTTGTAAAATGCCAATGGAAAATTCAAATCAAGAATGGTCGAGTTATAAATTGCTAAGCCCAATACAACTCCAAACAAGTAGTACATCTCAAAGTTGTCAATGGGTTTAATATTGAACCAAAGGAAATGTGAATCTTCCACATTATAAAGCATACCTGTTTGTGGGTGATAAATCTCCTTAGTGAGAATTAGGAACCATTCCTTTTTCAAACCACCAGCATCTATCCCTGGCTCATTTACAAATTGAACTCGCAAACTCTTTTTCAAATTATTGGAATTTGCCTTGACACAAGTGAGAGAATCTTGAACAATGTGATCTCTTCTAACACGAACCTTAAAATAGACATCAATGGCAACTCGCTTATCCAACGAGTTTATAAATGCTTCTTCTGCCTTACGTTCCATTTGTCTTCTGGCCTCATATTCAAGAATGGTAATCTTGCCTCCCAATGAGATCAAAAATGGGAATTGACAAAAGTGAAGGGAGGCACTATCAAAGTGCTTCCTTGAAGATCCATGGATGTATTCTATAACTGTTTGGTAATCGGCAATATGCGGGTTTTTGTTGGTATGACTTCTCTTGTTCCCAACCTGCCACGAATCAAAATCATGCTTGATGTCAACAAAATCAACTAATGAATTGTAAAACGCACTAACAGTATGTTTGTATTTCCGAATTGTGTTGGCTTTTATAAATGTTGACAACACTATAGCAGCCGTCTTAATATGCCAATCATTACCGTATTGACTAATTTTAATTTTGGCTTGGCTCTTTTGCTTTCTGTTTTTTGATCTAATAGGAAAAGATTGGGCAACCCATCCATCAGGTTCATCCATGTCATCTTTAAGTGATGACTCTCGGTATTCATTATCGGTGGGATGATGACTACTCATCTGGGACCGGATAGCCTCACGGTTCTTGGGAGGTTGACTTATCAGTGAATAGAATCTTTTCAACTGGAAAGTTATGTAAAGATTAATTAGGTCAACTTTATTTGTAAATTCCTCTTTGGAAGACTTGGAGAACCAGCTCGCATAGTAGTTATTTAATTTGGCAGTCTGCGACTGCGCCAAGATTCCTAAGCTGCGCTTTAAGATATCAAAGCACAATGCTCGAATTTCGGGGATATCAACCATTGACTTTGGTTTGGCTTTTTCATCTATTGGTACCAAACATTTCGATAAAAATGGAATTTCCAATAGTATAAGAATGTAAAGAAACAGTCGTGGATCATCATTATCACCAGGAACAATGTGAAAACGCCTAAGGCCTTCACAAGATCCACTTAGCGCGCTGTAGAGGGGTCTCTTTGTTGGAAGTTGCACAAGGAAATCAAAAAGGTCGCGAATTGACTGCAGGTTGATGTTTGAGGACGAATAGTGGAGATGTTTACTGGTCTTTTTTATTTTGAATGAATTATTTAAGCAGGTTCTTGACTTAAATCCCTTATTCAAGTAGTTGCAAACAGGTAAAAGTGCCTGGTGAAGGGTTTTTGACTGGTCAATTTGTGCTTCACGTAGACACGAGTCGACCAATTTGCGCACATGGCTGTAAGTAAGAGCGTGGATTTCCTCATCTTCCGGTGGAGGGCCGTAAATATTGCTTGTATCACACACTGAACATCTGAATTTGGAAGTTTCACCGGAATAAGATAAAATTGTTCCACAGCAATGGCATTTGTTGATTGTGGTGCCAGGATCAGGTTTCGCGTTAGGCGCGACAGATAACCGCCGAGATGGAACACCCCGGGAAGAGGATGCAAGACTGGCGCTTCGTTGCAACATCGTAATGACTCTGACTCAATCGCAACAAGAAAAGGAACTTGTTGTCAAAAGTTTACCACAAATATTTCGGGAGTCTGGGAAAGATATAATCTAAAGGAGTTTAGGAGTTAGGCACACGATTGAATCATAGCCACAAATACTAAAAAAATAAATTTTACGATTTCAAAGGAACAGGAAAAAAAAAAAATTACTTCGTTTGCAACTTGACTAGTTTTAAGGTGCAGCAAGCAAGCGTTTTCGGGAGAAGACTGTATGATTGCAAGCTCCACAGTCCTATTTAGTGTATCCTGAAACTGCATTTTCGTTTCTTTTTCTTTGTGATGTATTTAGTTTCCACGATTCAATACCCCCAAGCAACGAACCATTCACTTTACGCAACGTTCAATGACCTAACCTACTTAATAACCAACGTGAATAGCTCACTAAGGATCAATTCTGTGTCTGACAACAAAATACATTTCCACAGAATAATCAATCTAAGTAAAGATGCCCTTGCTTTTGCAAAGATGACCGTTGATGGAACTGATTACTTGATCGTAATGGACCAACTATTCACCGTGTCATTGATCTCCTTTTTCCCCAATAGAGCCAGAATCAGAGAAATAACCCGTCTTAGCACCAATGGCCATCAGTTCTCAGTTGACTCACAACTGTTTCTTCTTGTGGATCCTTGTTCCAATTTCTTTCTTGTCCATTCGTTCCACGGGTATGTGCACATTTTCCGTTATGAAAAACCAAAATCTAATGACCGAAAGAGACCAAGGAACGAGAATAACTGGAAAATGGAAACTTCATCGATTGGAAACATAGTTGTATTGAAAATGCAAATGATAAGTAGCACTCGTTTTGCCATACTTTGCCGAACGTACGATTTTAAGTACCATTTACGCTATTATTCAGTTCAGAGTAAAGTTGCTCTTGAATGGGAATCGCCAGAACTCAAGACTATTCCGAGTACTCTTCTACTGGTCCCTGGAGGTGTTTTGGTGATTTCTGCCATGGATATTACATTCTTCCCTCTTCCGAAGTATACAACTTACCTTGAAGTGGAAGAAAATTCCGAGGTCTACATGGATAAGCTGAATCCCGTCAAGACTGTCATACTCCCCCTAAAGCCCGATTCCACAGAACTTCAGAACGTCTTTGTAGCCCACACAAAGATCGATGATCACCGATTTTTACTTGTGGCTAACACAGGAGCAACTTATATGCTTTACTTTGATGGCAAAGCTAGCATGCTTAATGCAATATTCAAGGGTATTCAGGTTGTAAAACTTGGCTTATCAACTATTCCCACCCAGAATGGCCTTCATCATATTCATACAAACTTTTTTGCCCTCTTTTCGAAGCATTCTCGGTCAATTTTGTTTAAGATACATCCAGAACCTCCGTACATTGCCATCACCAAGTTCTGCAACTCTTCACCACCAATATTCGACATTGACTTTGACAGAAATGGCTCATTAATAGATATTATTACCTGTCTGGGTGGATACTACAGCGGAGAGCTTACTCGGCATAGGGATATAAATGTGGAAGTTTCGAAGATTTCTGAAACGACAAATCATTCTGGAGGACTTATCAAACAGATTAAAAAGAGTTATGATTTTATCGTACCAACCTACAATAAAAACCAGCTTTATTCAAAAGGAATTGCCACACGGCATCTTATCCCAGGAGAGATACTTGATGCAGCCAAAACCGTGGATGACAAGATTTGTTTTATCACCAAGGAAGGATTCATAATGGATGATAAGGTATCAATTCCAATAGACTGCAGTCATGGTGTATTGATAAGTGAGGATAGATTCGTTATTATTACTACAGAAAACCAATTATTCTTTTACGAGTATGGTAAGCCATCTATACCCTTGAAACTTGTGAATAAGTCGCAAATATGTTCTGTAAAGTGGACTGAATGTAACCAAGACTACTTCATTTTAATCAGTTGGTGCGATGGCAGTTATACAGTTCAAAAGTATGCTAATGAGCTGTTCGAAGTTATATTGACAGAAAAGTTGGAATGGATGAACATCTTTACTTCTAGCATTATTCTGGTAACTAAAAAAAGTGCTCAAATCATACACCTGTTATTCGATGGCCGTGTGTTTCAAACGCAAGTGGATCTTTTAACTGGGAAGCTTGTCGGGTACAAGCTGATCTGCCAAGACATAAGCACACTTCCATTGAATATTTGTGACCTGAATGAATACTTGCTCTTGTATAATTCAAGAGGTGTTCATGGTCTCGTTTACGACATAGTTCTGAATTTTCTTGTTCCATTCAATGTCCCTTCTATCAAAGGGGCACTTGGAATTGCTTACGACGATGAGGGCTATTGGGTCCTCTCTGAAATCGGGCTGCTAGTAAAGTACAATCTCGAAATTTCTCTCCCACAGAAAGAATCAAGACTCTATAAAGGCTTGACCTTGAAGTCGATTAGAATACCAGAGACGAATCATCGTGTGTTACTCGTTCATAATTTAGATGAAGAAATGAACAGGTCTACCGAGTTGGTGGTTTTGAGAGATATGCAATATTGTTCAACGTTGAAAGATTGCACTGCCTCAGCTGGCAGTACAAGAGATGAGGGAGCCAATGATTTCATTATTGATATTACTCCAGTACCATCAGAAATTACGAAGAATTGTTTGTTTATTGGGTTATCGAACACTACCTCGAGTCTTAATGTATACCAAGTTAAAGAAGGAAAAATTACACTACTTAAAACGGCACAAATTGAAGGACTCGATGAGGAATTGGACTTGAAGTTGCAATCTATTTCTTTGTTTGATGCTGAACGAGAGTTATTTGCATTTACTGGAAATGTTAACTTGTTAGTCCGATTTGATCCTTTAGAATATACTTGGACCAAAGTTGGAGACAACTTAACCGTGTTACCTGTTCAGTCTCTCGGGCAGACATGCTTAGAGGATTCAGTGATTTACTGTGATGTAACAAATGGTTTATACCAGAGTACGGTAAAGGAAGATTCCGAGTTGTCCCCTCTCAAAATAGTCGAGATGGAGCCAAGGCATAGTTTTATTACCAGTGTTGACAGCTTCACCGATGAAGATTGCGATAAACTTGTAACTGGCGATTCGTTTGGCAATATTTCAATTTTCAATTTGACTAATAAGAAAACCGAGTTGATGTTTAACATAGGGGATCAAGTCAATGTTATTAAAACATTGAAGTATTCTAACCATAACTGGTCTCGTCTAGTCAAAATGGTGGCCATTGTGGGGACAGTCAGTGGAGGACTATACAAAATCAGTAAGGTTGATGACGAGGAAATTGGTAAAATTCTTGAATCGTGTCAAGAAAATTTGTGGGTATTGAATTCTCCATATGGTCCTGATGAATTATCATGGAAAACCTTACTGGCTGGAGCAAGCAAACTATTTTTGACGCAGCCTAGTTCAGGCATTATTGACATATCCTTGGTTAAACTATTTTTGAAAGAAGTCGACGATCGTGCAACAAACTATCAAATTATCGACGAGAAAATTTCTGGTAATATCCTTAGGGGCGGTAGCAAGCATATCCGACTTTTAGAAAGAATTTATTTCGAATGTATGCTGATGCAAAATTAAGCATTTTGTTTTTTTTTGCAACTTCTTTTCACGGTGACCAAATATCAAATAAATCGATCAATAAAAAAATGAACAAAATAGAATCGCGCACGACTAAATATCGAAATTAAAATTTAATATTTGTTTTGGTACAAGAGAAGATACAGCAATCACATCATGGCGTTTGATAAAAACTTCGATGACATTGAGATGTTGGATATACCTGACGATGTATCCGTTTCTTCTGATACGGAAGGAATTTCCAATTCAACGCTGTCTCTCGAATCTAATAAAAAGTTCAGTCCATCTCTATTCACATCGCGAAAGGCATACATCGAACTTCATGAATGGTTGGAAACATCACAGCCACTCAAATTCCAATTCAGCAAAGAAGACTACCAGCTTAGTTTGGAAACTAAGGATTTGTTTTCAACGAGATATATCGGCTACATCAATGCATTGTATAAGTTGCTCGAATCCTTATCCGACAACGAGGTCAAAAGAATAGGAATGGAATTTCAAGAAGAGCAAATCGGGTTGATCTCGAGCTCGACTGGTGCATCTGCTGACAGACAAAATAGATTGAGAAAAGTGGATAGTGCATTTTCCGACTTAATCGAAAACCTTAAGAAGTTACTCGACGACTTGCAGGATGAAGACAATGACAATATTGAAGAATACCAAGTGGAAAAGCTCCACACCTTATTGTACTGCTTGGAGTGTCTCCACGCCAATGTGTTTTACATGGACATAAGACAGAAACCAAGCTTGATCTCCACCTGGGTCAACCGATTTGATCCCAAACCCGACAACGAATTGGTCGAGAGAATAATGATTCAGACACCAAAACCATACTTGCACCCCGAATTCTGGAACACGTACTTAACTCAGTTAATAACAAGAGGTTTATTCGATGCAGCCACCGAAGCATTGACCCATTCGAAGTACGATGAATTACAGGGGACATCACCTGAGTTATACTCCATTGTATCCGATTTTCAAAGCCTCATATCAACATACAACAACTTTGCACTTAAAGGCCAGTTCCCTAAGTGGAAATTGGCAGCATGCGAGTTCAGAGATGCCTTTGCAAAGATCAAGGGAACAATAACCGAGCATCAAATCATTGCCAACCAATTATACAACCTTGCATCGATAATCACGGGATTTCCCAAAACCATTGCCAGCTTCTGTAATAACTGGTACGAGGTTTTTAACGCCTTGTCGTTGTATCAAATCAGAGACAGCGATGACATTTACAGCGATCTCTTTAAAGTCGCCACCGAAGAAAAGCCTCCGGCAATTTTTACTGATTCTGACGACTACGATCAAATTGCTGATCAGTGCTTTTTGGATGTCTTGGAAGATAACTATCTCAAAGTGTTGAAAACGTTACACGAGTTGGATCCTGCTACAGCAGCTTTTGTTTCCAAGCTTCTAGAGCTCAAGGGTTCATTGAGTAGCTACTATGGAGTGGATATCGATACGAAGAATCTTGAAAATGTTCTTAACAAGAGAACTATTTCCGAATACTTTTTGGTGATTCATGCGTACGAATGCTTGAATATCCATGATTTGGTTCCTGTTGGGATCGGTATACTTTTGAATGACGATATCTCGACTTCAAGAGACTCCATTGAGCATAATAAGCAAGTTATCTCCAGCTTTTTGCCTAAATTCCAATGCCAAACCAATGATGATTTGGAATGGGGTTTGACGATTTGTGCAAAACTCAATTTTGTATCGACCGCCAGAGAGCTCTACTACGTATACGGATTAAAATCCCTTGAGGATGGCTTCATTTATGAGGCGTTGAATATGCTTGTCAATTGCTTTGATCCAACAACAGTGAGTGAACATAATAATAACGACGGTATGAAACAGGTCCATCATATAGTATGGGAACTCATATTCCAAGATAGTTTGATCAATAATAGACCAGTCAAGGATGAGTTAATTAATAATATCGTCAGCAATCAAGTTGACGAGACATTTGATATCCATCCAGTCATAAGGCAATGTCTTTCACCATATGCTGTGCTCTTACAGTTTTTCAAGTCATTGGAAAATTCTAGCTTTGCTGTCTCAGCCAAGTTGTCCAAGTTGATCCATTTATTGAGATTTAACCATTTACCCAAAAAGTTTTATCCACTTTTGTTAAGCCAGTTCTTACCGTTTTTGGTTAACTCAAAGTATAATTTCCAACTTCCTGATTTGATTGTTATCATTGAATTGATTGATCTTTATGAAGTCCATGCAACTGCAGAAGAGTTGAAGGAGGGTGACCAATTATACCAGTACGCTACCAACCATATTGAGTCTGAGACGACCGACTATGACTGGAGGATATTGTTGAAAGAGAACGGGATCAAAACACCGCAGAATGTGAAGGAGCTTAACAAGAGGTTGAGAAACGAGATTGTAGCCAAGGTAGGCCAAGTTTATATACAATAGGATGGCGATAGAAATCTCTACATGTTTGGCGAATATGTATTAAATAAAATGATCAATAAAAAAGCTTTTTGATTTATCTATTTTTAGGAATTAAACAAAAAAAGAATGTATATGAGAGATCTCGGCGGAAAGTATCGACACACAAGCCATGCAATACGACTCCTTCTTAGTCAAAACGGCATTCGAAAGAAGTGAAGGTGTGATTGGATGCTTAACAAGAAACGTCTTGCTTGGCTCTGGAGTTCAACAACAAGGCGACAATCAAACCATACAAACCCAAGACTTCGGCGAAAATCAAGATCAAAATCATACCGACAAACAATCTTGGTTGTTGAGCATGGCCTCTGACACCAGCATCACCGACAATACCAATGGCGAAACCGGCAGCCAAACCAGCCAAACCGACAGACAAACCGGCACCCAATTGGATGAAACCAGTGTACAAAGCTTGCTTTTGGGCAAGGGAGTCAGTGATCAAAACAGAGACAACCAAACCATAAATAGCAATGATACCGGCCATGACAACTGGAACAACGTTCTTCACCAACAAGTCTGGTCTGGTAACAGAGGTGGCACAAATACCGACACCCGACTTAGCGGTACCGTAAGAAGCACCAAAACAGGTAAGGACGATGGCGGCAGCACAACCGATGGAACCAAAGAATGGAGCGTAAACTGGGCTAAAATTGGTGTTAGTAGGACACGAGGCGTAGGGGAGAGCTAGACGATATTGGTTCGCTGTCAGTTGACGAACGCGGGATTGAGACCAGCCATTTGGATTCCCAATGGAATGGTCTAAACCGGGAAGCTTCACTCATGCTAATTGTACATACCATAAGTCAGACATTGTAGATGGATTGATGGAAAAGTACTGTTAGATAAGATAAATTAAAGGAGAACGCAAAGTTTTGGATGAATTTCGTTGATCGAATTAGCGCGTGAGCTCAGATTTACCCTAAGGCTCATAATAAAACTAAATTAACTAGTGTATATTTCAGCACTAACTAAAATTTTTGATTCCATGGATTTTTTGTGTCATTTTTTCCGTTGCGTGCGTGCGTGCGTGCCCCGATGACCTCGCAAAAGTTTCACTAGCGATCAAGAACCTCTTCTTTCTTCATCTACTGGTGAGCTATTGCAAGGAACCTCCACTTTACTTCACTGTCTGTTAATAGAAAAACAATCATGTCTGCTCCAAACCCAAAGGCTTTCCCATTGGCTGACTCTGCTTTGACTCAACAAATCTTGGACGTTGTTCAGCAATCTCAAAACTTGAGACAATTGAAGAAGGGTGCTAACGAAGCCACCAAGACTTTGAACAGAGGTATCTCTGAATTCATCATCATGGCTGCTGACACTGAACCTATTGAAATCTTGTTGCACTTGCCATTGTTGTGTGAAGACAAGAACGTTCCATACGTTTTCGTTCCATCCAAGGCTGCTTTAGGTAGAGCTTGTGGTGTTTCCAGACCAGTTATTGCTGCTTCTGTTACCTCTAACGATGCTTCTTCCATCAAGAACCAAATCTACGGTATCAAGGACAAGATTGAAACTTTGTTGATCTAGGTGTATAGTAACAACAATAAAAGTGAACGGGAATAATTATTAACTAAAATCGTACTTCAGGCAGATTCAAAACTGTAGACACTTACTAGACTGTCCAACTGTTAGTACTATTTGTGGTTGGGGGTCGAACATGTGTTAATTGTCATTTTCTAACTTGGTGGTGGTGGTGGTGGTGCTCTAACTCATCACCATCTCAAATTTTCGCGAGATGACTTCATATCCTCTTCCACCAAACATGTCTGCTGAGATCACCAAGTTTCTCCGGTCAAAGGGTCCATTGAATGAGATCATTGAAAAGGCAAACAAGCTCTTGGACGGCCAGTTAGATACTTACTTGCCCAATAAGAACGAATTTGTGTTTGATCTTTTGTGCGATAGATTCAATGACAATTCGACATTCAAGCAATGGAAGTATAGTCCAGACACATGGAAGCTCTGTATCAAAGTATGGAAGAATATTGATCCTAGCTCACGCAATAAGATGTTTAAAAGAGTTCGTTTCGTGGACTTCTTAGTTTCTATCTTCAATAATGGTCCAGTCGATAGCTTACTCTTGGAACTAGTCAACTTGGTAAGAATGGACGCTCACATAGACATAGAAGATACATCATCACTTACATTATTGGCCTCATTTGCATCTGCTCTTGCTTCAGGCAAATTTACTGTTCCTCATGGCGATTGGATCACTGCCATCACTGAGATTTACAAGTTACCCAACATGACTAACAATAACTCAAAGAAATCATATACGAGATATGTTCAAGAATGTGTACCGCCACTTCTTAATTACTTGAGCTCTAACGAATCCCTCTTGTTACGTCAATTATTAGTAGAGAGACTTTTTGCTGAAGATGTTCTTGCTTACTACAAGTCCAATATCGACAGTTTACTTACGTCGAAATTGGATCAAATTACCCCCGAATCAGTCTTGTATCTTTTTGAAGTATCGATGGAAAACTTGAACGCCGATATCACTGCCTGTGAACAATTGTACATTTCCATCACCAACACATCAAAATTCAACAACCTTTCCGAGCAATTACTCTCCGTCCTCGCCAGGGTTAACAAGACATTGTCGAACGAATTCTTCAAGACTATTTATACCAACGAAGTGGCGGATAAGAAAACCGAAATTAACTGGATGTTGGTCAATAATTTACTCAATATAGATATTGAGGTAGCCATGGAGAACGCCACTTCTATTCTCGAATTACAATCATCCAATACCGACAAAGAATTAGTTCTTGATATTGGAAACAGCATCATTCAAGCATATTTGAAGGGAAGAGAGTTGCACGAGTTTATTGTCAAAACCTGGCCTGCTGCCATAGAAAAAGACTCAATTTGGAAGAGTGCCAATTTCATCAAGTTGGTAGCGGAAAGTATTGACTCGTTCTCATCAAACCAACTAATCAAGCTCTTTACTGAGCTTTTTACATTGAAGAACCCTTACTTAATACTAGCAGGACTTCGTGGCCTTATTTCATGTTCGTCAACCAAGCGTGATGCCATCAAATCACTCATTTTGGATAACAAAGAAGCATTTTACCAGCATGGCGACTTGGAGTGGGAACTCAATTACTACATCCTTATTTTGAATGGAGATATATTAGAATTGAAAGGTTCCAAGTTTAAAGATGTTTCCAACAAATTTTACTACTATAGTATTTTTCGTTTAATCGAAATTGGTGGTTCAGATGAATTCCATAAGAAATATCAGGATCAGTTCCTCAAGTTCCTCAAGAAAAACACGCAGTTGATTCCATTTGTTCTTGAAAGATGGATAATTGTTATCAATAATTTCTTCTCGAGAGAACAAATTGCTTCCTTTGTTAGCTTAATGTTTGAATCTCTCAACTCTGAGCAACTTCTCGATTACTTCAAACACTCTGTGATGTTTTATGAACAACAGAAACTCATTAATGGGGTAATATTTTACATTACTGAAAATTTGAACGATCAAACATCTCAGATTGTCGAACTTATTCCTATCCAGTGTTATGGCAGATTAACCAGGAAGACAGTTCTCGATTTGCTTTACGACAAGGCAATTAAAACCAAGAATAAGAGTGTCAATTATAGTGCAAGAAAATCTATTCTCCATATGCTCAGCCAACCATCGTTCAGATCGACTTTAGAAACCGATTTCGATGCTTTACTAAACATCTTAGAAACATCAACGGTTACGTCTAAGCTGGTATCATTTGATATAACCAAAGCGATTTTAATCTCTCATTTGAATCAAGGAAATGCCGAAGACCAATTGTATATTGACAAGACAATTGAACGCTTGATCACGTACTTTAAATCGTACAAGCCGGAGAATAAACTCTCTCCATACTTTGAGATTGCTCAAATCTTTACATCTTGCATTCAGGAACCTATTAGTGGTCTTGATGATTGCTATTCTCCGGCATTACATTCAACTTTGAAATATTTGGTCAAATCAAAAACATTGAATATTGAAGCTATTAACTGGATCTTGAAGTTTTTAAAGACAGATACCAAAGATGTCGACGAACTAGTGAACGCTTTAGGTAAGAGGCTCGTTCCACTTGAAAGGACGTCTGAATTGCTCGAGGTTTACCGTAATTTGTTCAAGGTAGTCTCAGAAAGAAGTACCGTACAAGATGGTGTTTATGTATTAAGTTTGTGCTTCGCCTTGCAATCATCCTATGATTTAGATCTAACTCCTGAGCTTACAAACTTTTTGAACCGGCTTTCACAATCAACTAATTTTGAATCTTTATTCAAGTTTATTTTGACTTCGTTCGCTGATTCTAACAAATCTAACATGGTGATCTTTGTCAAGATGGTTGCTGCATTTATTTCAGTAATGACAAAGAGTCACGATAGAAAGGTAGTGGTTTCTTTTTTGTCACAAACCCTTACCCATTTGATAAAGTTTGATACTGAGTCTTTAGCTATTGTTCTGAGAACTTTGAAGAATGCTTTGAGCAACCAAGCGTGGCTTTTTGACCAGTACGCTCTTGAATCGGTCATTACATTTGTTTCCAAGGCTGCAGAAAAGATTGGTTCCATGGAAACTAACACCACAGAAGCTTATATCGAAACTAGTCAGGTCCTCTCGCATGTTTTGCTCTTTCACAGATACAAATTGAGCACTCGTCACCATCTTGTCATCAATGCCTTAGTATCTCTTTTGAAACCTTTGTCATCTAACGACCATAAACAGTTGGCTAAAGATAAAGAGGCAGCAGCTGCATTTTCTCGTTTATTGACTAATTTGTGTGAGCCTCCAAACACGTATTCCCGTGATACAAACTCCCTCAACACATCGTCTGCATTGATTAAGAGAGCCTTGAGAAAACACTTGCCTGTCCTTTTGGTTAACTATATCTACCTCAACTTAAAGTTTAATTTCCAGACCGTTGTCAATGATGAGCTTATTACCGGAATCTATAGTACGTTCGATGTCATGTCACAGACCGAGTTACAACTTGTCAGTGCTTCGTTGGATATCCCTGGAAAAACATACTATAAGACATTGTACTCCAATTATAAGGACCATGGTAAATGGAAAGACAACTAGACGTCTATAAAAATCTATTAGCATCATTGTATAGTAATTTTCCCAAGTTCTTCTTTGCAGATACTGTAAAATGGTTCATAATCTCCCAAACCTTTTTTTCGAAGGCAGCTTCTCGAGTAGCCTGTTCTTCATCGTGATGAGAATGGACGGTGTATTCGTACCGTAACACATCCTTTCTGGTAATTATACCGACTAGTATTCCATCTTTCTCTATAAGAATGACTCTAGGTCCCAATTTGACGAAGATTTCAAGTACATATTCCAAGGAAATATCTATGTTAACCGACATCGGAGCACGGTTCACCAACAATTTGAGATCTATGGCATTGGCCATGGGTTGTTCGGTGAAATTACACCTTGTTTCATCAGAAACTCCTGAGTGGTTTTGTAGAGTATACTCGATATCATGTCGAGAAACAAACCCAACTATTCGAGGGTTACTAAACGACTGGATAAGGGGAAAACCACGAAAACTGGTCTTTTCCAACGTAGCATACAATTGCTTCACTGTTATTGTCTCAATCTCATTAACAGGGAAAGTAACCACGACAGTAGACATGGCGCTTTCCACAGTGGTTCCAAAATGAAATTCTTCATTGGAATCTATGAATGGTAACCCATTAAATCTGATCATCTGATCGGCAATACCTCCTTTACCCCACTTATCGTTTATACTTTTAGTGATTGCAACAACAATCATAGTGGGAATAATGAATCGAAGAGCTCCAGTCAATTCAAACATAATTATAACCACTGTAACTGTAAGGTGCGTGATTCCACTAAGGGCAGCTGCAGCACCAAGGAAGGCATAGGTACCTGGAATAATACACTTTGTATTATTGTCAGAGCACGTTGCAAATACACTTGAATCAAAATGATTCTGGTAAAAGTAGTCCATCAAAACACCCAAAGCCCGGCCAAAAGTAGCCCCTGCAGCCATGGAAGGCACAAAGATTCCGGCAGGCACCTTGCATCCATAAGTGAGAATTGTCAATGCCATTCTGGCCAAAGTGGCAAACAAGAGAGAACTGATAATCAAAGCTTTTCTCGAGTTAGGATCGCAGATTGGATGCTCAAAAGTTGCACCACATTCACGGAAAAGAATCTGCATCGCTTCAGTCATATCAAGCCTGAGGTACTCGTTGAAGTAGCAGAAACTAACAGTGAGTAAAGAAAGAATAAACACTTCACGGATCGCGTGGTTGGCTAAGAATCTCTTTCTGAACGAGACTACCCTGATATTAAGCTTTGATACCACAATTCCATATACACCCCCAAATGCTCCAATCAATATATAGATTGGAATATCAAAGTAGTGCCAATTGGTATCGTATGTGACTTCAAAGAGAACCAATTGTCCCGTTCTAAATGGGTTCATTGCTGCCAAGGTTGCCACGGCTACTAAGGAACAAAAATATGATTTAGCCACGGTGGAAAGTTGAAATACCGATGAGATTTCCTCAATGGAAAACAAGACACCTCCCATTGGAGATCCAAAGGCAACGGCCACACCTGCTGCCGAAGCTGCTGTTAAGAATTCCCTTGCTTTCAAGGCACTCTTGCGGTATTTGGGAAAGAGTTTGGCTATGGAGTTACCCACGCACACGGCGTAGTGAACACTGGGTCCTTCTTTACCAACACTGAGGCCAGAAGCAATGGCCAACGGTAAACCCAAACTTTTGATAAGCAAAGTGGCCCATCCCAAAAACCCTTCCGTTACGAAACCGGAGACAATACACTTGATTTCCGAGATCCCAGATCCTGCGGCTGACGGTGCGTAGTACTTGACAAGAATAGCGGCGGTAAAGGAAAAGAATAGAGAAATCAACACATATACGATGTAGTTGAGACCAGAGTAAGGGGACCATTCTATCCAATTCTCACAGGTATCTTCACTCTGGCCCCAGCAGCAGAAAGATTTGTTGAGGTAGAAGTTATGGGAACAGTGTCCGAAACGAATGTTGGCAAGCCATGCCGTGATAATGTTCAAAATACCAGCAATTAAACCTATGGTTATTCCAATTAATGCAAGAACCAACCAGTTCTGAGAAAGAGACAAGAAGACTTCCTTTAAGGATGCGGTTCGACTTACGATCCGTCTGTTCTTGATAAGTCTGCGTTTATGTTCGTCTAATTCATTCTGAACCCAGTCCACCGTACGAAAATCATTAAATCTTTTCACTTCATTGATATCGCCCTGGTTGATCCAGGAACCTGTTTTTCGGCTTCGTACTGACGTCTGTGGGTCAGACATTGGAAGTATGATTTTTAGAATATGGAGAGCTAATGAATTTGTCTTCTACTCACGTGTCGATTTTCATTTTTCATATTTCGCTGCAATTGTTACCATAAAATTAAATCAAACATGCATTAACTAATATATTTAAAATGATTTCTAGTACTTGGAAGGTTGTAAAGAGGCAAACTTGAGTAAGTTTTGCTTGTATAAAGCGACGAATTCGTCATAGTTTTCATAAGGTCCGTCATCAAACGAGTCGTCGTGGTACATGAAGACGATATTAAGTCCACCTTTTTTGGTTGCAATCATGTTAAGAACAAAATCACTGGCTGGACCCATCATATCCTGGGAAAACACCAAATCGGTCACTGTCATTCCATTATAATCAGGGAACTTAACGAATCCCAAATTGGAAATCTTGAGGGTATCTGCTGTGGGCTTGCCCAAAAGCTTGGTGAAGAATTCGTCTTTTGCACCCAGTTTAAACGCATCAATCACAGGCCTCATCAAACTAAGAATTCGGGTGTTGTTATTATCCTCCGCAATCCGGTCACTGGACAATCTCACAAGATCCCAGGAGAAATTGCGGATTGGTGGATATTTTGCCAGCGAAGCAAGGGCCAGCGACCCTAAGATATAGTAATTGGGCTTGGTGAAAATGTCACGGTATTCTGCTGGTGCCTTCTCCAAGCTCATGTGACGACGAATGGCAACGGCTGTTTTGTTGGAAATATAGTGGTCATAACCTACAATTGGTTGTATTGTATAGGAAAACACCATTTGGAGGTACGCCGTGGCTCGTGCGCCGTTCTTCTTACATGCGGCGGTGATGAGATCCATTTCTTGTGGTGAAAGGCTAATCAATTTGAATGCAATTGAGTTGCCATGTGTGCTTGGGTACCGTCCAGGCCATTGAGTGTATCCCTTGGGAGGACACTTGCTGTAATGATTGGGATCGTCAGAAAGTGGAAGACGGTAATCTTCAACAAACGGTTCGATGGGTGGAGGTAACGAGTTGGTGATGCGCACCAAATCCCGCGCAAAATCAAACACTGGAGTATCCAACGTGATATTGTCGGCTAACGTGCCGTACTTTTCATCGAAATCGGTTGCATTTGCCGGATCAGCCAAATATGCAAAGTTATCCAATAAGATATTGTGGGTAAGGTAGCCCACAACACCGTCAGCCGGAGTGTGTTCGAAAATTGCTGCCAAAGTGTGATCATCCACGCAAAAAAGCTTAAAGAGCGGTTTACCAGAACCGAGCTGAAATGTGACATCGTTGACAAACTTCATAAACCGTTCGTTTACACGTCCATTAGTCAAGTACTGTGGATCAGTGTGGAATTCGACAATATCACCCAATTTCACGTTTTCAATTGGTCTGAACATATACTTTCCAAGAGCACCATCCCAAACCACATCACAAACAAAAATGTGGTAATCCAAGATGAGTTTACGTACTGCGCGGTACAAAAGGTTGAGGTCAGTGATGCGTTGTGAGTATGTGGCCGTTACTTGGAAATTAGTGTAAAACCCAGCGGTGGTCCGCATGCGGTAGAACTGCTCGCTATCGGACAAAGGTCTTTCAATTACAACCATCGCTACAGTGAGACCAGGGGCACGGCGCTTCCCAAGTACTTATATATATATTAATGTTTTCTGTACGGCGCTACATGTGCCAAACCGGTATTTGTCAGCAACCCATAGTGACGGCATACAAAATCCATACTTTTGTCCCGTTGCCGGGATTCCCTGTGACTCTTTTTATGACTCCTGCTGGCAATAAGAAATTAAAATGTACAAAGAAAAAACAAAAGCCAAGCATCAGATCACAAGAGAAGAGAATAAAAATCCCGCGGAGACTCAAAAAGGGGGCTGAGAACAATACATTCTTTGTCGGGATTTGCTCTATCTTTTGTAGGTTGTTATTTGCAGTGTTTTATTACCATTTAAAGCCCGGAATAAACAAGGTTGGTTCCATGCTACTTTATTTCCGAGAAGTTGCTGAGTCGCAAATTACTAAGCAGGTAAAGATATTTCCTGATTCAGTCACCTGATCATTTTGCCCCGAAATGTTCTGAGGGCCCTATATCATTGTGTGCAGTTGAAGGGTCTGACTCAGAAAATAGGAGGTGCTGTTGTAGCGGGACTGCACAACACCCCGTCTATATTTTTGCTCTCTTCCTGTATGTACTGTAACGTAGAAAAGAACTTTTCTTATCGTCTCCTGTACATTTACGAAGCGAGCTGTGAATGATCTCCCCTGAACAGTATGCCATTTTTAAGTAAGTAAAACCAAAGTTATACTCCCCACGTCAATATTTTGATGCCAAACGAGTCTAACAATCAAGTACCTGCTTCGGTAAAGGTTGCTATGGCCGTAGGTGCACTTACCGGTGCAACTCTTGCGGTCATCACCAATAAGGAGAAGATATTGGAGGCGGCCGAGCTGGCGCTCCAGCGCGGCGCGGATATTTGCCGTCTTCACTTGGACAAAATGAAACAAGCAAATGTCCAATATGCTGATGTTTACGAGTCCGGCGAGCTTTCTGAGGACAGGATCCGGGAAGCTACCGGTGCCACCACGTCATATGCCGCTTATAGTGACAGCGAAGGCCCCGAAACCCCGGATTCAACGGATTTTGAGTACGACGAGATGGACTTGGATAGTTTAGATTAGGGAACATTTTATATTTATATGAATTAACTTACAACGATTAACACCACCACCAACAAGAATATCGAAATGGCCACGAGGAAAATACAACTCCATTTACCGCGTTGTTTCTGGTACTCGTTGGCCTTGGTAAGTTCACGCTCGGCCAGCCGCGTATTTTCGTGATGCTGGAGTACATTATCTTCAATGGTATCCAACAGTTCTCCCTGCTGTGACACCAATTGGCCCAAATCCTTGAAAATAGCGTTTACTTCGGTTATTCCTTGTGCCACTTGCTCGATTTCCCGGTTTCTTTCCTCCGTTAACATCACATGGTATTGTAATTCTGTATCGTCTAAGGTCTCTACTTGTGTCTGTAATTGCTGCTGCTGCTGTTGTTGTTGTTGTTGTTGTTGTTGTTGTTGTTGTGGCTCGTTTTCTAATAATGGCGTAGTTTCAGTACTTGGAACTGTGTTCCTTATCGGCTGCTGCTTCTTTCTTTCGTTATAAAGCCGCGATGACCGCTGAAACCGGTCCCGGAGCTCGTAGAATTCGGATACGAGCCGGTCTTTTATCACCACATGACGGTTTGACACGACGCTGTTTTGTCTGCTGGTAACCAACTGCGAGATCAGCCGGATAAGCTGGTCAATAGCATACTCCATATCTTCTATACGGTTTCCGAGAGTATCGACGTCGTCCCGCAACTCAACCGAATCCCGTTTTGACCCAAGCGACCGCCGTTGACGGTCAAATTGCGACACCATCGTGCCAAAACTTTGGAGTTGTGCCGATGCATTGCTGATTATCCCATCTAACTCACTGGGAGCCTCTTCGTTGGCCGCAGGCTGGGCTTCCGGATCATAGTTTGCAAACGACATGTGTAAACGACATGCATGAACTTTTTGGTTTCGCACTGTTAGGAAAAACGTCACGTTTTCCCACCGGGTTAACTCTACGAATCACAAGAGACACGATTACGTTGACAAAGCTTTCATGTTTGACTCTGAGAGTTCCTCAAGAACACTTTATATACAAATAAATGTCATTTCCTCTTTTTTTTGTCTTGCTTTATAATCCCTTTTTTGTCTCCGTTTCGCTTGACGGTCTTTTAAATTAATAACTTCTTACGTCAAATAACTGTTCTCAGTTTTATTCCCCGTTTCCTCATCTTATCAGCACAAATTCGCGCTTTTTCGTACGCGTCTCAACAACGCGTGTTCATCACACTCTTCTTCCCATGCTGTCCAAAGCAAGACGTGACAAGCTCAAGGAGCTCCGTGAAGCCCGTAAAGCCGGTTCCAGTATCAAGTACAGCAACGATGCGGAGACTGAAATCTACGACGAGGTCGATGAAGACACCTACCGCCAACACAAACGCGACCAACTCATGAACGACGATTTCATAGTCGACGACGACGGCGAAGGTTACGTCGATAATGGGGCCGACGAATGGGATGATAGCACCCGTCCAAACTACTACTCAGACGAAGAAGACGCTTCGTCCAGAAAACGAAAGAAAAATGCCAAACCCATCAAAGTGGTCAAAACAGCCCAGATCAACTCATTCTTCAAACCAGCCACGACATCGGCTCCAGTGCCCAAACCAAAGGTTGATGCCAACATTGACGATATTCTTGATGACTTCAATGATGCAGTGCCGGTGAAAAAGCAAAAGAAAACGCCGTTTGGTCTGTCTGTCTCTAATACTAAGAAAAAGGTCAAATCGACATTCAACTTTTCTACCTCTGCCAGAAAGCCAAAAGTAAAGGCAGAAGACATCTCACTTGACTTGGATCAACCTTCTTCGCCTATAAAACGCGAGGAATTAAGCGAAAAGGAAAACGAACCGGAAGAAATAGTAGATAAACAAGAAACACCACAACCAAAAGAAGAATCCAAACAAAAAATAAAGCAAGAAGAAGATGATGAGGTTGCAGAAGAAGAAGAGGAATCTGAAGATTCGGACGATGATGTTGTGATGACTAGACGTCCACGAGCTGCTGCTCCCAACAAGAACGTCGCCAACTTCTCTGCTATTAAAACTAGTGAGATCTCATCATCACCTTCAAGACCAACTGCTCATTCTTTGGTTAGCCATACCGAGAAGTTGGATCAAGAATTGGTGGTGGATTCTGACTCCACATTTAAGATGTTCTGGCTTGATTACTGCGAGGTTGATTCGTCATTGCTTCTCTTTGGTAAGATTCTTACCCGTGACAACAAACTTGTTTCTGGGGTGGTTCAAGTGAGAGGATTGGCCCGTGAATTATACTTTCTTCCTCGTAAATACAGAAAGGTGGGAGACGATGAAGATGAAAGTGACCCCGTTGGAGCTCTTGACGTGCACCAAGAAATTGCTCCTCTCTTGTTAAGCAATTACGATTTGGACCAATTGAAGGCTAAACCACAGACAATGAAGTATGCATTTGAATTTCCTGGTATTCCTAAGGAAACAGAATACTTGAAGGTGTTGTTACCGTTCAAGACACCCAAGAATAGACACATGATCATGCCCTCGAACTTGGAGGGCCAAACTTTCAGTCAAGTCTTTGGTACCAATACTAATATCTTTGAAGCGTTTGTGTTGCAGAGAAATATCATGGGGCCCTGTTGGTTGGAGATTTCCAATGGTGACTTTAATGCAATACAAAACACCAGTCACTGTCAAATCGAAGTTGCGGTCGAATCGCCCGCTCAAATTGTTCCAATTACCAAGTCTCCACCACCTCCTCCTTCATTGACGTTGACTTCGATTTCGGTTCAAACGTCAATGAATGTGAGACAGAACAAGCAAGAAGTTGTTTCAGTCTCCCTTGCTACGTATTACGACGTCCCACAAGATGCACCAATTGATGATACGTTGGAACCTAACGAATTAATCACCTTGGTGCGTCCAGTGGGTTCGGTTTCGGCTCCACCATCATTGAGTCAAATGGCCCAGAAGCACAACTTTAACCTTCGGATATGTCCCAACGAAAAAGTATTGTTGAACTTACTTGCCGGCTTGGTGAAGAAAAACGACCCTGATGTGTTTATTGGACACAGATTGGAGAATATCTCACTTGATGTCTTGGTGCATAGGATGTACGATTTGAAGGTGACGACTTGGTCGACTTTTGGTCGTCGTAATAGAAAGGCATGGCCAGACAAGTTTGGGAAATCTTCTGGAGCTTTCGGAAACCGTCATATAAGAGAAATCTTTCAAGGTAGATTGTTGTGTGATATTGCTAACGAAATGGGTCAGTCATTAACCACAAAGTGTCAGTCATGGGATCTTACCGAAATGTACGAGGTTGTTTGCAACAAAAAGCAAGTTCCAATGGAAATCAACTTCCAGGATCCAAAGTACGCCGAAGATGCCTTGTTTTTCCTTTTGACCCTTAAGGAGAATGCAAAAAACGTCAAGATCACTGCCGAGATTGCCTTTGGCATCCAAATTTTATCTTTATCCAAACAATTAACCAATATTGCTGGTAACGCGTGGTCTCATACCTTGAGTGGTACCAGAGCAGGTAGAAACGAGTTCATTTTGTTACATGAATTCACCAGAAACAACTACATTGTTCCCGATAAGGAAGACAAATTCCACAAGAATACCAACCATCAACAACAAGCTAGAATGGAAGCTAATGAGGACGATGCCACCACGGTGACGTCCAACAAGAAGCCCAAGTATCAAGGTGGGTTGGTGTTTGAGCCAGAAAAAGGTTTGCACAAGAATTATATCTTGGTTATGGATTTCAACTCGCTTTACCCCAGTATTATTCAGGAATTCAACATTTGTTTTACCACCGTAAACAGAGATGATTTCAACAGAACATTAGATGAGGACCGTGATATGCCAGTTATCCCCGAAAAGGATTCTGCTCCTGGCGTCTTGCCTAGATTGTTGAACTCGTTGGTTTCTCGTCGTCGTGAGGTCAAGAAGTTGTTGAAGGACCCCAAGAATACTCCTTTCCAGAAAGCACAGTATGATATCAAGCAACAGGCGTTGAAGTTGACGGCCAACTCCATGTATGGTTGTTTGGGGTTTGTGAACTCGAGATTCTATGCTAAACCGTTGGCTATGTTGGTTACCAATAAGGGTAGAGAAATCTTGATGGACACAAGACAGTTGGCAGAATCGGTAGGGTTACGTGTTGTTTATGGTGATACTGATTCCGTCATGATTGATACTGGTGTCCAGGGTTATCAAGAAGCTATCAAGATTGGAGAAGAGTTTAAGGTTCAAGTTAATGAAAGATACAAGCTTTTGGAGATTGATATTGATAATTTATTTAAGAGATTGTTACTTCATACCAAGAAGAAGTATGCTGCTATGAATGCATCTATTGACAAGGCCACAGGACAAGTGATTACATCCTTGGAAGTGAAGGGTTTGGATATGAGACGTCGTGAATACTGTCAACTTTCAAAAGATATATCGACATTTGTCTTACTTAAAGTGTTGTCAGAATTGGATCCAGAAGACGCATTGAGCGAGGTATACCAGTACTTGGAGGAGATGACTGGAAAGATCAAGGGTAACGAGATTCCGGTAGACAAATTTAGGATTAATACCAGGTTATCCAAAGATCCTTCACAATATCCAAATGGAAAGACCATGCCTCCAGTTCAAGTAGCACTCAAGTTGAGAGCCAGTGGTAAGGTTATCAAGGCAGGCAGTGTGATAACATATGTGATTACCGCCCCTGAGAACGATGATGACAAGTCGAACACCGCTGATAGGGCGCGAGCTGTACAAGATGTGATCAACAATAAATCTGGGTTAAAGCCTGATGCTGCATTCTACTTGGAGAAGCAAATTTATGCTCCCGTAGAAAGATTGGTTGAGAGAATTGAAGGGATTGATTTGAGAAGAGTAGCTACGTCTTTGGGTATCGATAGCAAGAGATTCTCGTTACGTGTGAAGCATAACGATGCCGATGGCGAGATCATGCCACTTGAATCGAATATCAGTGACACTGAGCGGTTCAGACAGTCGAGTTTCTTGGTTTTGAGTTGTAAGTGTGGCCAGAAGTTTAGATTTGGTGGGATACTTGCTTCCAATGATTATTCGGTTACGTTTAATGGTATAACGTGTTCCAAGTGTGAGTTTAACTTCCCGCTTTTGAAGATTGCTGCACAACTCGAAGCTACAATTAGGAACCATATTGCACTTTACTACGCCGGATGGGTGGTTTGTGATGATTCTGCTTGTGGAATTACCACGAGACAGATATCGGTATACGGTAAACGGTGTATTGGTACCTCAGGCAAGGCCCACGGATGTAAGGGTATCATGAGGTACAAGTATAGTGACAAGGCACTCTACAACCA
Source organism: Teunomyces pallodes (assembly GCA_030556435.1). Lineage (NCBI taxonomy): Eukaryota > Fungi > Ascomycota > Pichiomycetes > Serinales > Debaryomycetaceae > Teunomyces > Teunomyces pallodes. The sequence continues at coordinate 660,353 of JAKTUA010000003.1, forward strand.
GTTGCTTTATTTCCAGTCGGTTTTTGATGTTGACAAGGCCAAGAAGAACGTTTTGAGGCCGATTAACGACTCGAGCCTGGCTAAATTGGTTTCGGGCCAAGTCGAGGCATTGGCCGAACAGAACCGTGAATTATTTGGCCATTGTCAGGAAGTTGTCCAGAAATACTTGGCCGACTGTGGAAGAAGATACGTCAATATGGGTTCGATCTTTGATTTTATGAGTACTTGAATATTAATGGGGAGGACATTGTAATGTTACATGTATAGCTATGGTTCTTGGTCGTGTTTAATACAAATTTTCTTTTTTGAACCACCAAAAAAAAAAAAGTAGGACTGGAAATAAACAACCTTTTACTATAACGCGAGCGGTAATAGTAACCGGAAATGAACTTCAATCAACATCAGCAGCCCAACAACGGGACCAATCAGATGAGGTCTTTTCAGCAGCAGCCACAGCAGCCTCAACAGCCACCACAACAACCACAGCAAAAGGGCGGTCTTCCGGTGCTAACTCCACAGTTTCTTGCCAGTTTACCTCCCCAGCAGCTCCAGCAACTCAAGAGCCGTCCTCAGTTCCAGGAATTGATGAGAAACTATCTCCAGAGACAACAAGCATTACAACAGCAGGGTATTCACCAAGTCCCTCCGCAACAGATACCTCCTCAGATGCAACAAGTGCCTCCTCAGCAACCCATCATGAACCGTGCATTAAACCAACAGATACCTCACCAGCAAGTTCCCCAACCAATGCCAGGACGTCCAATGCCACAGAAAATGGGTGGAATGCCTCCCAAATACCAGCAAATTCCTCCACAAAAGCTTCCTCCTCAAAACGCTCCTCAGGCTCACCTTGTTCAGCAACACTTGCATCAACAAAAACAACAGAGTCTACCACACCAGGTTGTACCACCACCTCCACAACATCCACATGGTCCTGTGCCAATGAATCCTCAGGCTCCAGGACCAATGCCACCAGTCGCTCCAAACCAACAAGCTCCCCCACCCCCACCACCACCTCCTCAGATTAATCCAAGTCTCGTGGCCCAGCAACAATTTGAGAGCGCATACAAGCCAGATGCGTTGGCAGAATCACTCTCGACCCTTCCTTTCTTTCACAAAGAGCCTCCTGTAGGCCTTAAAGTTACTAGCGAAATTGTTAACCGGGTGCCGATGAGAAACATGTCCAGTTTGACCGAATGGTCTGAAATGTTGACCCTGGAAAATAAAGAGGTACCAGAAGATATTAAAAAGTACGAGTCATTGATCAAGAAAGACTCAAAGTTTATTAGCAAGTTATCGGGGCAAGCCAGAGACAACAAGAATTTCATGGAGCGACTCACCAATGACATCACTTCCTACAACCACATCAAGCAGTTGAGAATGAATGCCATCAATATCTCCAGTAAAGGCCAATACAATAACAGTATTTGGGGCGAAGGTTACCAGGGTTATGGTAATGGAATCACAAATGTGAGCACCAAACTTTTGTTACCTGAGAGAGACTTTCCCGATAGAGTTATCAACGAAACTGTCATGAGAAATATCGACAAAGCCCAGAACTTGGTACCAATTAGATTGGAATTTGACTTGGAAAGAGATAGATTCAGACTTCGTGATACCTTTCTATGGGACTTGAATGAGTCTATAGTGACACTTGAAAACTTCTCTCGTCAGTTGATTGATGACTATAAGTTTATTCCCAAATCATTCCATGAAACTGTGTTGCTGTCAATTCAGGAACAAATCAATGAGTATCTGGCAAGACCACTCAACACGATGGGTGAGTTGCGGATTCCAATTAAGATAGATATTACGATAAACAATACGCAACTTACGGACCAGTTTGAGTGGGATATTTTGAACTTTGAAGATAACGATCCCGAAGAGTTTGCTACTTGCATGTGTGACGAATTGTGTTTACCTGGAGAGTTCACCACGGCGATTGCCCATACAATCCGCGAGCAAACACAGTATTATCATCGGGCATTGGCATTAGTTGGGTACAGTTTTGACGGCAGCCCTGTTCGTGAGGACGAAATCAAAAACCATTTGTTGCCGTCGTTGCGGTTGGCATCTTCAGATTCGCGTCTTGTAGACAATTTCTTTTCGATTCTTCGGAATCCGTCGAATGTGGCTGACTATACGCCATCTTTAGTTAAATTGACACAATCTGAAGTGGAAAGACTTGATAAGGAGATTGAGAGAGAAAGTCGTCGTAAGAGAAGACACAACTACAATGAAGACCAGCTTGCCATGACGAGTACTGGAAGAGGAACCACTTCGAGAAGACAAGCCTTCCATAACGGTAGAGGTGGGCTTGTGTTGCCTGATTTGTCTGATATGCCCAAGACATTCCGTACCCCGGCACCATCGAGTGTGTTACCAGGAGCGGTGGATTTGGGAGTGCCTGACATTTACGAGTACACTGAAGTGATGGTGAACAAGACGCAGGTGAAGAATCCAAATTATGTGCGGCCACCACCAGCACCAATCAAGCGGGTCAGGTATCATCACGATCCTGTCCAGGGACGGTTCTATGTTTCGATCAAGTTGCCCCGTTTGAACTAGAAAGCATATGTAACATTAATAATATATATTTATAATGAGGATGGCTGCGAAAAGTACAATACCATAGATTAGATGAATGTTTTAAGATAAAAAAAAGGGGGAAATCTCGATATTTTGCTGTTTTTGTTGCCGTGTTTTTTCTTTTATTCTCTAAATAAGTTTTGTCTCTTTATTACTCTTACAATTAATTATAAATGTCTTTGTTTAGTTCGGTATTGTTAGCTTATTTTGTCTCTTATTTTTTTTTGCCTGTTTTTGGGACTCGCTCGTTTAGGAATTTTGCAGATAAGGTTAAAAGATACACAGTATCTACTGGCAACCAATAAGAAAACGACACCGGATCCATTACCAAGACTGCCAGTATGCTTTTTTTTTATGTCTACTCATTTGGAGTCATTCCCGATCGGTACTTTGCAGAGATTTACCACAATTCTTACAGTCTCTGACTTGTGGATAGTTTTAGCCGAAGACGGTTGCATGAATCCGGGTTTTTTTTTTCTCACTCTTTTTCCTTTTTTTCTGTTTATAGTTCTGCCCTGCATGCGACTGTGTGTTACGTAGTCTTGGGCTTAAATATACACAATAATTATCGTGGTTTGTTTTATATTACCAAAAAGAAAGAACACACGAGCTGATGGTTGAGGATTTGAGAGTAAGTAAAAATGCAAATAGTTCAACCAATCAGAGTTGCTGGAGTAGGATCCAGCTACCTGGCTATTGCAATATATGATGGAGATTCGAAAGTTCCTTGATGGATCTCCCACCCGTTTTATTGCGCCACCCTGTTCAAGCCTTTTTTACTAACAAACTACACAGATGAACGTGGAAGAGAACCGGTTATTGGAACTGTTTGATTCTGGGGAGTACAAGGACGAAGACGGTTCGGACACAGAAACCCCCGTGCCACCCAGTGATACGCGACTTACACATGAAAGCTCGAGTGTCATGGAAGGAAGAAGCACTGCCAATCTGGAAGTGATGGAGATGGATCTAGAACGACAAGACGTGGTTCCCGGTCGCATGACAACTCGAGAACGGATTCTTAATGTGTTTAACCACTTGGTTCCGATCAGAAAGACCTACGAACGTATCAATAACGGAATAATCACCGGCAGAATGCAGTCAAATAGTCCCGGCCGGTTTGTCGGACAAGGAACCGATGGTGTATTTCGTAATTTAATGGCCAAACCAGACACTGAGGCCAGCAGACAAGAGCAAGAAACGCATCCGCCATCGTACGAAGAGGCTGCTGCGGATGCGACCCCGGAGTATTGGGAGTCAACGGTGATTACTCCGATGTACGAAGACGAAGTGTTTGTGGAAGGGTTGCCTGTGGGCAACATAGCCAGCTATGTGTGGAACGGATTGGTGACGGTGGCGTTCCAATACGTGGGGTTTGTCTTGTGTTATCTTTTGCATACGTCACACGCAGCCAAACAAGGTCTGAGAGCTGGCTTGGGGATCTCGTTTGTGTTATCTGGGTACAACTTGGTGCCGTCGAACTTTGGACATTCGGACCGGATGCCCAACCGGTACGAGCCTTCGAATCCCAATGACTACGATATCAACAAGTCGACGTCGGTGAAGAGTGATGATGTGGACGGGTACAATTCCGGGTTGTTTCAGCAACATGCCCCGGGATTTCTTGCCAACAAGAACAATACGCCATACTTTGCCTACGGATTGATTGCGTTTGGGCTTTTTATATCGATCAAGTCGGTGGTGGACTTTTATCGGGTCAAGCAGATGGAAAAGGTTATCTTGTTACCACCAGGAGCTCCAATCACCACATCGGCGACGGAAAATACCGATCAGCCTCATAATAATTAAGGGTTTCTATACAAAATCAAAGCATTAGTATTTAGTTCAAGATGACAAGCATCTTTTCGTAGATGGTAAATACAATGCCTCCACTCAACACCAATCTGCCCAATCTCGGAGTGGCACCTTTCCAGAAGGTAAGCAAGCCCTCTTCCTTAAAGATTCTGGCAAAGCAGTTGATGGTGGAAGTGTATGGACTATTCAAGGCCTGCATTCTTGTTTTGACGGTATCTATCGGCATTGTGGTATACACCGTGATGATTCCTGCAAATGAACCCACAGCAAACGTTGCTACCGAACTCAAAGGCTCGTTGGGTTTGATTCCCAGTGCCTGTTGGATCATGGTTTTGATAGCATTGTATGAACCCAATCTCACGGCCTGGTTTGATGCCTGACGGAGCGAAACCGGCACCACACCAGCATAAATTCCCCGGAATCCCATATCTCTACAGAGTCTTGCTGATCCCATAATCAATCCGTTCTGGTATTTGGGTTTGGCACTCTGTTTATCATCAATCAACGCGGTTTTGATGGCTTCAAATGGAGTGACTGCAACCACCGATTCCAACAAACCAGCTCCCAATCCGGCAATAACACCTCGTGGACCCGAGAGCTTGCCGTTCTTATCGGCCAACATCGCCTTGATCGCATCGTACCCAAGAAATCGTACCGATGCCTTAACGGTGTTTCCCACTACAAATGCCGGACATCCAACGTATAACGAACCAACACCGCTGGTTCTAGCCACGTTATATATAAGCACCAATGGATTACGTGAGGTTTTGGCCGACTTATCGACAAGCTGGAGCCTGGTTTTGGCAAACTCAAATGGGTACGTGATCACACCTTCAATGGCCCCAGCAGTGCCTCCAGCTATAAACGACTTCAACGGATCGGGTTTCTATTTTATTAGTATCATTTTTATAATAGTTATGGTTATACTTACAGTATCAGACATTGTTTGTGCTGAAAGAGTTTTTTGGAAATTTTTCATAAAATTGTACATATATGCAAATGGGGAACAACGCCGCGCCGCAGCAACAATGACTCACTCTTAAAAGGTTTTCTTATATCAAATCATCGAAATCGTCCTCATCATCGTCCTCATCATCGTCAGCATCTTGTTCGGCCAACTTGGCGTAGTATTCCTGTAACGCATCCTGCGCTTCTTTGTCCTTGATCTCCGAAGTCGTGCCGGCGAATTTCGCCGGTTCCGGCTTGATTTCCGGCTTACTTTCCTCTTCTGTCTCACTCTTCATGACTTCATCGCCATCATCAACCTTACCCAACGTCGATTGTCCAACAGTACTGTTCGAATGCCACGATGGCAAAGCATTCTGCTCCAATTTGGCTCTTCTCTCTTCCTTCTCGGCCTGCTCACGCTCGTAGTTCTCGTCGTTGGCAGTAATCGACACATGCAACGTGGCCTGAGCCTTCGAGGCTGCATTCTGAAGCGATGAAGACATGTTTTGGCGCGACCTCGATGAGATCTTGTTCGAAATCGAGTACGAACCAAGTGAGGTCGACTGCGCCGGAATGGCCTTGACCAACGCCCCTTCAAAGTCGTTTTCTTCAATGTGGGACTCGTCAATCCGCTTGAGGTACCCAATGACGGGATCTACTTGCAACATCAACTGCTCCAACTTCGCCTGTCTCAACGATGCCTGCTGGCTCGAGTCGTCTTCGACAAGCACACCACCGCAGACATCGCACACGAAATCGGTTTTCGAGTCATTGAGCATGGAAATAGCGTCCAACTGGCTCACTTTCTTGCCACACCGTGGACACAAGTAGCCTTGTGGGTTCCCGTAGTGGGTCATCTCCTGCTTGAGCGAGTTGACAATGGAATGGACCTTCCATTTGATGGCATCGATGGCTTCTGTGACATGGATGTAGAAGTAAGTACGTGTAATCAATCGCTGCTGTCCGTTGTCTTCTCGCTGGATATGTGCCAGCATCAACTTGTCGTCGACCAACTTGTTGCAGAACGACCGGAGTTCTTTCCGCTTGATGCTGAGAAGATGGATCAAGTCGTCCTCGGAAAGCACCGAGTGGAGCAAAACCGCATCGAGAATAAGCACATACGGTGTCAGGTAGAATCCCCTTACTACAAACCGGAGAAGAGAACGGATTGTATCGTCCATGACGGCAGAAGGTTGGTGATAAATTGTCAGATGAATGTGGAAATTGTATACAGGATAATGCTAACACCGTTTCCAGTTTCCAGTTTCAGTTTCTGATTTCTGTTTCAGTTTCAGTCTTTTTTTTTCTCGGTGTTGAAATTTCCCACCTTTCGACTTTCCACTTTTCGACTTCATTTTACATTTTGTCTCTTTTCAGAGTGAGAAGACGACGAAAAAAAAAAAATAAAAAAAAACGAGGAACCAATTTCTGCACAGAAACACGAGACCGATCCACACGGTTTTTACCTTCTTGACAGGAAAATGTAGCCTTACCAGACCAAAGAAGGAATATAATTTAATTTTTTTTTTTTTTGGTGGAAACCAGATGAAAGGGAGACGCAATCGGAATCCGAGAGGTCCAAATAAAAAAAAAAAGTAAATGTACTTACATCAAACGTAATCTGCCAAAATAATATTCCAATAATGCCACTTGTGTGAATTGAATAGGGTCAGTTGTATTGTCCTTTTCCCTCACAAACTCGATGCGGTTGCTATGAAATGTCCACGTGAGCGACGCGGTCCCCGAATTTCAGACGCGAACCGCGTTTCAATCCCTTATATAATAAGATGCGCACAACCCCCCAAAATCCCAGAACACACAATTTTAACCTGTACCATATAAACTGTAATCCATCACCTATCCCACCTGCCAGCCTTGTCCTTTTAATACTTCCCATCTTACTTCCAAATCCTTTCTGCTCGTGACGATGTCAAACATCTTCTCGGATAGAATGCCTTTGGAGCACATCAACAGCAACAGCGAATACCGCACCGACAAGTCCCTCACAGATACTCCTACGTCCAAAACCTTCAAATCAAAGATGACCACGCCTCCAGAAAGCATTTTTGCCCTCCGCAAGAAGCCCATGGCGTTTGAAACCCCCAAAGTCGGCATCAACAACGTACTGGTTCCTTCTGCAGTTGCCCCTGTAGCCGCTGCCTCCGTCGCCGCACCAGCCCTTCTTTCCCCCGCCTTCTCATCTCCTCACAGAAGAACCAAGGTCCTGTTGCTGTCCCCACCGCCAGCATGTATCAACCCTTCGAGCTCCTCCCTCTCGCTCTCGTCGGAAGATGCGGAACTCGCCAAACCTTTCACCGAAGCCCCCAAAAAGAAGACCAAGAAACCCAAGAAAGAATCCAAGGAAACATCCTTTGATCTCGACTCAGAAGACAAGCCTCCTTACTCATACGCAACCCTCATTGGCATATCGATTCTCTCCCACCCTGATAAGCAGTTGCCATTGTCACAGATTTACCAGTGGATCTCCGATACCTTCAAATACTATAAGCGCGAAGACGTTGGATGGCAGAACTCGATCCGCCACAATCTTTCGCTCAACAAGGCATTTGTTAAGGGAGAAAAGAGTAAGGACGGAAAAGGCCATTTCTGGTGCATTAAGGACGGCCACGAGGAACAGTTTCTCAAGTCACGGAGTGTCAAGAAGAGCTCGTACCTCGAGGTCATGGACCAAATCAACTTGGCTAACAGCAAGTACAGAAACTTGGAAACCAAGCGCAGCATGAATGCAATCCCTTCTTCTCCTAACGCTCCAAGCAGCCACGCTAATAATGCCACCAATAATAAGAGGAAACTTAATGAAACTAATGATGATGATGACGATAACGAATACAGCTATAATGACACTAATGAAGACGATGACGACGATTTAACCCATGTATTGAACCCACCAATGAAGAAGCTGAGGCTTGGAGAACCATTTGGCCTGAAGACACCCACCATCGCCCAAACTCCACACTTTCTCATTAGTGAATCTCCTAACAAGCCACTTTTGGCTGGGAAGAACTTGACGTACACATCTTCATTCAGCTGTAATTCGAACTTGGAATTATCGCCCATTCGCCTCGGTGAAACTGGTCCACTTTTGGAGCCATTGACTCCGGCAAATAACATTTATCATCTGCATTTCATTAATAGTGCCCAGAGCACTACTTTACCTCCTATTCATCTTGCTTCGCTTCACAAATTCCCCAATGGATCAACTCTTCAACGGACTCCCAAATCGAACATGAACAAGACTCCGTTGCGTAGCTTGAGAACACCGCAGACCAATTCCATCATGAAGAAGTTGTGGAACTCGCCTTCGTATCTCGAAGAGTTCTACTACTCCCCACTCATCAACGGTAACAACATTCCCAGCCAATTCAATTCGAATGTTACGCACGCTATCTTGAATTCGTATGATGATGACGATATGATTTTGCGCAACTTTGACCATCCTCACCAATCGCCGGTGTTTTCGAAGAAGATTGCTGCCACCTCGAGTCGGAACTTACTTAACGACTTCAAGAAGGCTGACGGTGACCGGGCCACCGAATAAAGCGTGTTGTTATTATCTTCTTCTTAATTTGCTATTGTATTATTAGACCTTACTTTTTTTATATTTATGTATAATTCCCATACTCCATTTAATTCAGTCAGTACTGGCACAACCTCTACATCCACACGTAATACATTCAGTTTCCTGTTTCTCTTCTTCAAGAGTTGCACGGGGGACACGGCAGATGCACGTATTACGATGGTTCTTCTCGTCCTTGACAATACAGTTGATACAACAGAGGTTCTCGTAACCTTGTTTCTTCCACTTGGCAATCAAATCTGCATTGATATATGGCTGTCGCAACAACCAATCGTATAGTTCTTGTGATATGAGTTTCCTTTTATAGTACATCTCGTAAATGTATCGGGAAAGTTGGTGGTTGATTTGGATAATGTTCCATAATGACTGTTGGGGCTTGATTTTCGATTCACCAACCTGGGCAGCCTTCAAACGTGCCTGAAACTTTGCAATTGTTGGCTCGACTTTTGCATAACCTTCTGGAGGTGCTGATTTCTTTATTCGTTTCGATTTGGGCATGCTAAACAACAAAAATTCACGGTGGTTACTGAACTAGGTCCGATGGCCCTGCAGATGATTTTTTGGAACAAAGAAGTAAAAAAAGAAATGGCGACAACTGCAGGATTCGAACCTGCGCGGGAAATCCCAACTGATGGCCCGAATTTATTCGAGTCAGTCGCCTTAACCACTCGGCCAAGTTGCCATTTGTTGTAAGATGTGGATGAGAAGTTGATTACACTCACAAACATACTGTCTATAAAAACAGAGTTTATCTAATGTATGTTGCAAATATGGTTATCCTTAAGTAAACATCAATTTCTAGTCATTAAAATTACTTGCTCCTTTCTTTCTTAAATGACTTTATTGGTGTAGTTTTTATAATTATTGGGTTTTTGGCATTATTTACTAAAAGTGCAAATACTGTATTACTAAATGATCATTTGCTTCGAAAAACAATAGGGCACATTTAATGTGTTTTATTTGCTATGACGACATCTCCGTTATTTTTAGTTTTGAGCTAGCAAAGTCTATTGGTTTAGATGAACAGGTTAATTACCCTGATCCATAGTCACACATCCAGCGATACTTATCTAAGCTGCCATCTAACGCAAATATATTTATACTAATCCCCCCGTAATGCAACTTGCGTTACGTCCTTTCTCTGTTCCATTGAAAATATTCCCCTGCATCGGTCTTGACGTTACAGAAAAAGTCTATTTCGCTTCTCCCCGTTAGCGATATATAAACCTTACTGGCAATATCTCTGATTTGAGTGGCATTGAAGTGACGTGGATATCTCGAGCCGGAAAAAGGACAACCTCCAACCACTTACTTATCGTTTCAGCTTACTGTATTCGACACGGCTTGGATCAAAAAGAAAAGAAATTCATAAAAAATATTATACTGCGAAGACATAAATCAAAACATTTATCCGTGTCCACCTAAAGAAAAAAAAAATACCTAGTAGTACCGAAATACGAAGATGGCTTCGAGCACCACGTCAACCTCGACATCGGCCGTGATCTCCACTTTGGTGGCGAACTTGGTTCTATGTGGGATTTTTGTTACTTGTTTCTTACTTCTCAGGCTAAGATTCAAGAGAATCTACTCTCCCAAGTCTTCGTTCGACTTGGTCCCGGAAGAAAAGAAACCAGAACCTCTTCCTAAGGATCCTTTCAGATGGATATTCATCTTGCTTACTAAACCACATTCATTTATCATTCAACAGGCCGGTTTGGACGGTTACTTTTTCTTGAGATATATCTTGGTTATGGCCATGACTTTCTTGTTTGGTCTCTTGACATGGACAGTGTTGTTGCCAGTCAATGCTGCCAACGGTAAGGGCAACAAGGGATTGGACCAATTGTCCATTGCCAATGTTAAACACAAAGAAAGATACTATGCCCACGTTTTTATCGGCTGGGTATTCTACGGCACTGTCATCTTTGTTCTCTACCGTGAATTGTTCTTTTACAACTCGTTGAGAGTCGCTACTTTGGCTACCCCCAAGTATGCAAAGGCATTGAGCTCGAGAACGGTGTTGTTTCAATGTGTTCCTGACTCCATGTTGGACGAAAAGCAGTTCTTTAAGATGTTCAACGGGGTCAAGAGAGTCTTTGTCGCAAGAACTTCCAGAAAATTGGAACACAAGGTGAAACAAAGAGATGCATTAGTAAACCGGTTGGAAATTGCCGAAAACAAGTTATTGAAACTTGCTGTCAAGAACAAGTTGAAGGCCGACAAGAAGGGCCAGCTTATGGAACCCGCTGACGAGATTAGTGCCTATGTTCCAGAGAAAAAGAGACCTCGTCATAAAGTTAATGGGTTTTTTTCCAGCAAGGTCGATACCATCAGATACTGTTTGGAAGAAATTCCAAAGCTCAACAAGGATATCAGAAAGTTGCAGAAGGAGTTCAGAAAGAACAGACCTAAGAATTCTCTCTTTGTTGAATTCGAGAACCAGTACTATGCTCAATTGGCATTCCAGCTGACCATCTATCACAATCCAATGAGAGTCAAGCCATCCTTTACTGGTTTGGAACCTGGTCACATTCAATGGTCCAACTTGAGAATCTTCTGGTGGGAGAGAATTACCAGAAGAGCAATTGCATTTGCTGCTATTGTTGCCTTAATCTTGTTATGGGCGATTCCAGTAGCTTTCGTTGGTGTTATTTCGAACATTACGTACTTGACCAACAAGCTCCCTTGGTTGAGATGGATCTTGAAAATGCCAAAACAATTGTTGGGTATCGTTACTGGTTTGTTGCCTACAATCATGTTATCTCTTTTGATGATGATCTTACCAATGTTCATCAGAGGTATGGCCAAGGTAGCCGGTGCTCCATCGGTGCAACATATCGAGTTGTTTACTCAGCAGGCATACTTTGGGTTCTTGATTGTTAACGGTTTCCTTGTTACCACGATTGCCTCGTCTGCCACCTCGACAGTGACTCAGATCATCCAGAAACCAGAATCAGCATTGAGTATCTTGGCCAATGGTTTACCAAAATCATCCAACTTCTACATCTCGTACATTATCTTACAAGGGTTGTCCGTCGCTGGTGGTTCGTTGTTCCAAGTCGTTGGTTTGTTCTTGTATTATATTTTGGGAGCACTTCTTGATAACACTGTCAGAAAGAAGTGGGCCAGATTTAGTGGTTTGGGCTCGATGGCTTGGGGTACTACCTTCCCTGTTTTTACTAACTTGGCATGTATCGTGTTGGCATACAGTATTATTTCGCCAATGATTTTGTTATTTGCTACCGTGGCTTACTTCTTGATCTACATCGCCTACTGTCACAACTTGACATACATCTTTATTGAGAGTGCTGACACCAGAGGGCTCCACTACCCGACTGCCATTTTCCAGACCTTCACCGGGATCTACTTGGGACAGATTTGTATGTTGGGGATCTTTGCTGTTGGTAAAGGTTGGGGTCCGATTGTGTTGCAGCTCGTGGGGCTTATCTCCACTGTGTTTTGCCATGTTCACATCTCTGAAGCTTTTGGTAACTTGGTGAATGTTGTGCCTATCGATGCCATGAAACCTTTGGACGGGGTTTCCAACACTCCATCGTTTGAAGGACCTTCAGAATACCAGGCCAAGGTGTTGGATGCCAAGCACAAGCACCGGGTTGCCACACATCTCCAGGATGTCGACGAGAAGGAGAAGATGGGTATTGACTCCGAGTTTACTAGCGGGTTCCGTGATCACGTGCCGTTATTGGCTGACCGGGACTACAGTAGGACCAAGTATGTTAACCCATTTATCCGTTTCATTCGTCCAGATGTGTTCTTGAACTACCAGGAAGCCAAGAAGTTGTTACCAGCATACTACGACATCGAGCCCGACACTGAGGATAACAAGCATGCTTACGATATGCCAGTGATTTCGGCCAAGTGTCCTGGGGTGTGGATTCCCCGCGATCCAATGGGCCTTTCTCTGATTGAGATCGAGGAGTTGTCAAAGGCAGTACCAGTAAGCGACGACAATGCCCTGTTCGACGAAAATGGAAAGATCATTTTCCTTGGTGAACCATCTGTCTGAGAATAGACAGAAATAAAATGCGGGGCCCACCAAAAGACGTGAATATGATTTTTTTTTGACATATTTAATTAGTAATGTCAAGCAAAAATTGACAGCAATATATTCCAGTCCACAGTTCGAAATTAAAAGGTGTTTGTAGACCAATTGTTTTGTCAGGCATTGTGGTTTTGTAATTCCACATGTGGATGACTTTTAGGCATGGTAATTGTAGGATTTAGTTGGGAAGACTTTGCCCATTAAGCCGCGCACATCCTCGGCAATTTGAAACGATGGTAATAAAGTATAATTTCGGTAAGTGAAATGTCCCGGTGGATCACGACCATGTCGCGTACTTCTGTCGCCATATCGAGACTCGAGCTTACACGTCTGCAGCTTGGACGGAGCTATGCTACCAAGACTCCTAGCAGTGTTGTGCTGGTAGAAGAAGGCATCAAATTTACGCTGTCCTACAAAAACTACGCTACCAACGCTGCCACCGGCAAAATTGTGTCGTGGTTCCACGACGTGCCCCTTGATTTAGATCCAGAATCCAAGACTGCCAATATGGTGGTTGAAATCCCACGTTGGTCCAACGCCAAGTTTGAAATCGACACCAAGACGCCAGGAAACCCAATTGTTCAAGACACAAAAAACGGTAAAGTCCGCTTTGTCAAGAACTTGTTCCCAAACCATGGCTATATCCACAACTATGGGGCGTTCCCACAGACCTGGGAAGATCCCACCACCAAAAACGCTGAATTGAACCTTTTTGGCGATAACGATCCGTTGGATGTCTGCGAAATCGGCGCCGATATCTTAGCGACAGGCCAAGTGAAGAAGGTAAAGATCTTGGGATCGATTGCGCTTATCGACGACGGAGAATTGGACTGGAAAGTCATTGTAGTCGATGTTAATGACCAGCTTGCTTCCAAGCTATTTGATATCCACGATGTATACGTCCACTGTCCAGGACTCTTGGAAACCACGAGACAATGGTTCAGAGATTATAAGTTGCCTGACGGCAAACCACAGAACAAGTTCGCCTTCAATGGCCAGTACAAGAACCAGAAGGAAACGTTACAGATCATCGCCAAGTGCAACAATAGCTGGAAACAACTCATTAACTGCGAAATAAAAAACGATAACTTGCCAGTGATTGAAAACTCGACCTTGGTGGATTCCCCTGGCTACGTCGGTGAGTTTAACTCAAACTTGGTGTCCAGTGAAAGAGGCGAGGATGCTCCCATTCCTCTGGAAGTCAACCGTAACCATTTTATCCCAACGGACTGAAATATAAAAGCTCAAATATAATTTATAAATTCTATAGTAGTAGAATACACTTTTGCTAAACAAGATAGTCCTTCAACCCACGAATTTCGTCAATCAAGTCCTTGACAAACTTGTTAAAACTGTCACCGCCCTTCTCGATGATCCACAGCTCTTCTACCGACAGCGGAGCAACGCGTGACGATAAGAACTTGGGATGCTTCAACAAATTGTTGATGCAATCAGCGAAATCATCACGCCGCGATTCCGTATCCAACCCAGGAAGCACCGGAATGTCACCACATTCATCTTTACCAGCATTCAAATACTCCTGGACATTCATCGAACGCAAAATCTGATAGATCAATAAAAGTTGGCTTGTTTCAGCTACTGTGGCACTCGTTATCTGGATCGATGACGAATCGCGGGCCCAGCTCTCAATACAATACTCAGTCTGCTTGCCAACAACCTGTAATGCAGCACACACATCAGGAAGCACAGCAGGACCCACTTTAAACAACACCATAATTATAATGGGCAAGATCCCGTTCGTCCAGATACGATGATACTGCGCTCCGGTACTGATATCCACTCCTCCGGCACGGATCTGGCTCGTGATCAGAGTTTCCACCAACGGAATGAATAGCCCGTTCGCAACCGCCTTGGTGGCAATTATCTCGTTGGAAATAAACTCCAACACGTACATCAAACTAATCTGAGCAAAGATCTTTTCCCCTTCGACTTCGACAGTGTCAGAAATTGAGTACAACCGCAAGAACATGCCAACAGTCTCTTCGGCATCGACAAGACGTGCCATCTCGTTTTTTAAGTTTGCAGATGTCTTCAAGTTGGTGAAGACCTTCAAGATAGACAAGATTAAGCGCAAGTCAGCAATCTTCTCTTTCAATCTCTCTTGGCCCTGCTGCTTGTTCTGGAAAAGGAAGCAATCATTCTGAACTTCAATCAATAGTATTTTGGTCCCTCTAATGATAATCAAATTGAAAAGATCACGAAACACACTAAAAGATTCCACAAGAATGGCTGAATCATCTTTGATGACGTTCAAACAGCAATAGATGATTCTCAATAAAGAGCGATAGTTACCGTTGGAATCAACTAATGCAGCAGGGAAGTTCATGCTCTCTGACGATAACAACTCCAAACCAACCTTTACAATTTGAAAAATCTGCTTATAGTTGTCGCTGGAACATCTGTGGTAAATGGAATAAATCAAGTAAAACGACAATTCTATCCGTTCTTGATAAATTTCACTGAAAAGATCAGCGGGGATCCCTTCCATGATGTTGATCTTTAACAAATGCTCCACGAATTCCAAAAGTTTGGGCAGAAATTTTCCGGTAAACTTTCTGCAGTAAGCAGTTATCAATGCTCCAAACGACTTGGCTACCGAGATTTGGGAATCCAAGTACTGCAAATTAATGCTTGAGGCAACAATTTCTTCCCTTAATCTTGGCCACGAGTCGTTGCTATTGAAAAGGTTATCCATGAGCACCATGTTGTAGACAGTAGTAATTCCAAACCGGTTACGCTTGTTGAGGGTGCTGGTGAAATTCACAAGCTTGTATTTTGGGAAGGATTCTTCAAATGAAACGTTTAAGTTAGCATGCAATGATGGGCGGTAATTTTTGATACTGAATTTGCTCTTCAAGGTCTCGATGAATGTATCGTTCATGAACAAATCAATAATGCTGTTTTTCGTAGTCTCATTCTTGGTTGTGAACAAGAACAACGACAAGATTTCGGCAATCTTGGATATTAATTTCTGTTCATAACAACTACTGATGAATTCGTCTGTAGTGGATGGATTATCAAGTGTTGGAACTTGAATTCTTGCAATCAATTCCTTGACAAATTCGGCGTCGCTGTCGCTATCACGCGAAGTCGTCCATGAATTCAAAGCCAATGCTATGGCATCAAGCAAATGGACACTGACGGCATTGGGGAAGTATTGAATATCTCTCACGTTTTTCTTCAAGATGGATAATAAAGAAATTGGTTTGGATTCATCAGCAACCTTTTCTCGAGTAAAATCACCAAAGACATCTCTTCCTCCAATAAACAACACAGACAAACCTTGTTGCTGGCCATTCATCACAGCACATATTAAGTCATACAACGAGATTTTTAATCTGTAGTCATCAAACGAGTTATCCAAGTCTGCTGCTACGGAATGAAGCAATATCTGTGCATGCTCGCGTCCCAAGTGAGACAATAAAGATGGCATGGGTTCAGATTCCCATTTACCGCTAGCCAAGGTGGAAACCAAGTCCAAAACGTCCTTTCTGAAGAACTCGTACTGTGAATAAATCGATACTAATTCGGGTAATTTAGCAAACAAACTCTTCTCAAATTTGGAAGGAGGATGGTTCAAGGCCGATCTGATATTGACAACCAATTGAGCAAACGAAAAAGAACATTTGATCCAGTTAGAATACCAGAAGCCAGAAGTGTCGGCAATCTCATATCCATTCAAGTTACTGGAGACGGTTTCCAACATGCTTAATATTGGGAAAGAAGATCTCGAGTATTCATTGTCTGAAGTCAAAAACGAGGTCAAAATAGACACCGATGATTCAGAAAACACCTTGGTTGCCTTCTCAGAGGAATTAGTATTCTCATCAGCCCCATGCACCGTGGCCAAAATGTTGGAAAACACATCCAAGATTAATACTCCAAGTTCCATCTTTTGAGAAGTTTGATTGAATCTGCTGTGAACAAAACTTTCAAACACCACAATCAAGTGATTAACAAGTTTGGACAAGATGGCCTCCTTGGACTTTTCAGGGTAATCTTCGTTGAGCGTCAAGCAGCTTTGAACCATAGCATCAGTGAGTTTCACCAAGGCAATAGTAAATCTAAAGTCACCATTAACAATCTCAATTGCACCGTAAATAGTGGATGCAAACCCTTCCTTTCCGTTATTGGGCAACAAAGCTGATTTGGCAAGGTAGGGCCAGATTCTGTACGACAAAAATGGCATTAATCTCGTTAACAAGTTGATGACGGCTTGTAAAATATCCACGTTTCTCGAATGGAGTCCCTGTTCAAGTAATCTCAAAATGACCTCCAAAATATCCGAGTCATCGGTGTAGGCGGACATGGAATCCAACACCGATTTGGTTTCTTCGACAGAATTGTGTTCAACAACTTTGGTCAAGAGATTCAAGATTTGGGTAATCAAATCAACCTTCTCTTTATCGGTACCGGTATAAAGCTTGGAAACGTTTTGTAATACTCTTCCCAAGAATGCCCAACCATTGTATCGGTAGAGAAAGGTGACCAAAACATCTTCGTCATTTGCTGTAGGAAGAATCTTGGCCTTGGTACCTGCGTTGAGAACAAGCGACAATTTCTTGTTTGGTTCGTATGGAGGATAAACATCAATCCAGTTGGTCAACTTAACCAACTCGGTGTTTTCATCGTCAATTTGATACAACTTGTTGAACTCTTCCTTTTTAAATACTGAGATGTAAGATTTCAATTCGTTAAACTCTTCGTAGGCAAACTTCCCATTAATTGAAGCAAGTTTCAAGTATGGTAATAGCAATAACGGGAATTTGGCTCTGGCCAACACGATGGCATTGATAGTAGCCTCATCGTCAAAGAATCGCTGCACCACACTGTTAGGACAATTTTTTAAGATACTTTCAATCGTTTCTGCTATGTTAGGGGTGATATTGAGTAAAGGCATCGAAGCCGAAATGACGCTCGAAAGGATGGCCGAGTACATGTTGTCAAACAGAAGTAACTGATTCAAATTGTGGAGATCATGGAACACATCCAATTCGACACAACGTGTATTGAGCAATTTGATCTCATGGTCGATGTCTTGTATGCTAAATTGGGACAAGAATGTTTGTGAAGATGCGAGAGACTCATATTCCTGTAAGAAGTAGTACTTTTTCAATAATGTGATAGACCAGCTGTATAAAATGATGGAATTGACATTAGATGTGATTGAGATGGAGTTGTGCAAGGATTTAAACACGGATACGTCATTAAGGTAACTGGTGGTGGATTCCGAATCAAACTGTTGGTCTAAATCCAAGAACAAGATAGATGCAATGGTGGAAAGGCCCTGGAGGAGATTAAAAGTTTCCTGGAAGCTGATGTATGGACCCAAAGATAATAAGAAGTTTTTGGACTTCATTAATTCGAACCAGGTGTTGGTAGTATTCTTGGAGATGGTGGGGTTTTGAACGAGTATTTCAATCAAGACTTTGAATAACACGACAATAAACAAGATAAGTTCAGTGTCTATGACATCATCAATTTTAGATGAGATTCCCAGCTTCAAGGAGCCCGAAGTCAAGCAATTGAAGGCATCATCCAAAGTTTTCACCAACGTATCGATGTATTCGGCCGATAAAAAGATTTCACGACCTAAGTTTTGTATCACTGACGATGCCATGGCGTTTGTTTTGTTGTTGAGTAATTCGATCACGGTTTTCAACACGGTTCTTCTTTCTCTCAAGATATTGCTGGTGTAGAGAAGAATGCGTTCGCTTTCCAAATACTTTTCTCTGTCGTCAGGTAACTTACTCTTAAGCTTTTCAAAGTTCTGAACTTTCCTTTCCGGGATCTTCTTTGCTGTTTGGCTTATCACCCGTAAGATTTCTCTGGTGTCGAACTTCAAGAAACTGTTGATCTTGCGGGCATCTTTGATCTGTGACGGTTTTATGTCGGAGTAAAGAATGTTACGGAGCGAAATATCCTTTGAATCGTCGGCGATGTGTGTTTTGGAGTCACTGAAAGGTGCTGGATTGAGCAATAACGATTTGTTTAACAAGAGAAATTCGTCCAACGCATCCAAGATATATGGATCATGGCACGATTTCAAGAGGGAAAGGGCAATATCAAATGTCCAGAATTGTGTTGGTTGAATTGGCTTGAGAGCAAGCCCGTCCTTCGAACCAGCCAATTGTAGCGTGTTGGACATTGCTTCCCGGTAGAATTTATTCGGTGCTTGTTATTAACCAAAAAGTTAATGTTTAGATTGATTTTTTTGCTGAAATTGTATATACACAAAATTTAGACTTCCCGATTAGGTAGTCAGCATGAGCTGTTGCTCTTCTGATATTAAGCAACGCGCGCGCGCAGCGCCGCGCTGCGCTCAGATCAACAGAAAAAGCACACCACCATAAAAATGCAGCTAAACGAGCACCCGCTGAAAGTTTTACCAATCACACTTTGCAACAATGGAACCATTTTATGTCAGCGCTCCAGGAAAAGTGATTATATTTGGAGAACATTCTGCTGTTTACAATAAACCGGCAATTGCAGCGGCACTTTCGCTACGCGCGTACTTGTTGGTGTCACCTAGCGATGATGCCAACACAATCACACTCAACTTTCACGATATCCAGCTTTCCCATTCGTGGAACAAGGCTGACATTCCCTGGAAAACCATCAAACAGGTCATAGAAACGAAAGATGGCAAGCCACAAACAACAGCAGAACTTATGCCTGAAATCATCGACCAACTCGCAGAAGTGCTCGACACTATCGACTCCAAACTCCACTACACCGCATGCCACTGCTTCCTTTACTTATACACGCATTTATGTGAGGAGTCCACGCCTGGAATGACATTCAGTGTACGTTCTACGGTTCCTATTGGCGCTGGACTCGGCTCGTCAGCCGCAACCGCCGTCTGTTTGGCCTCAGCGTTGGCCACATTGGGTGGCCACGTCGCAGCTCCTGGATACGGGATCAACGATAAAGTTTCCAAGAAGAGCTCCACTACTGACAGCGATTTCATTGAACAGTGGTCATTGATGGGCGAAAAATGTTTCCACGGCAATCCTTCTGGAATCGATAATGCCGTCGCCACACACGGAGGAGCGGTGATGTACCAGCGTATGGCCGATCCAGCACATCCAAACGTGCGTACCACGATGAGAAACTTCCCTCCAATCAAGTTGTTGCTCACCAACACCAAAGTGCCGCGGAGCACCGCCAATTTGGTGGGCGGAGTCGGTCAGCTTGTGGAGAAATACGGCAAGACGGCCAACAGCATTCTTGAGGCGATGGAACACTTGGCCACTGAGGCTTACCAGATCATGTTGCGTCCGTTTTTCGGATCAGAGGAGCGTGATGAGCTTCGCAGGTTGGTAAATATCAACCACGGGTTGCTTGTGGCGCTTGGTGTGTCGCATCCGGCCCTAGAAGAGATCAAGATCATTGGTGATTCACATAAGCTTGGAGCCACCAAGTTGACGGGTGCTGGTGGCGGTGGGTGTGCGATTACATTGGTGGCCGATGATGTTGAGGACACGACAATTGAGCAGGCGATTGGCGAGTTTGAACACAAGGGTTTCGAGACGTTTGAGACGTCGCTTGGAGGTAAAGGTGTGGGCCGTTTGAACTACAAAGACGTGCCGGAAAGTGAACGGGCACGTCTCTTTGCTGTCGATAAGTTTTCGAGTCATCAGGACCGGCACGAATTGGACCGTGAGTTGGGAGTGTTTAACGTTGGAGAATGGCGGTTTTGGTGAAAGTGAAAAAAGAAAAGAAAAGAAAACAAAAGAAAAGAAGCAAAGCAAAGCATGTATAGAATATACAGAATTAGATTCCACGGTTGAACTGTAAAGATTCGATTTTGGAACCGTCCTTGGCCGTGAGGGAGGCAAACTCTGGTTCTAAGGCCAGGACCGGCAATTCTCTTCTTTGGGGGAAAACAGCCAATGCAAACGGTAAAGCCACCAACGACGTGGTGAAGATGAGTCCGATATTTGTCAAGAGTTCGACCAGTTTCAGTTTACCCCGTAAAAAGCGTGATTTCTGGAGTCTGACCAAGATAAGTGGCGGCACTACCATGACGGGGGTGGCGTTGATGACACGAGATGCCGCTGTTTCTCCAACTGCGTACCAGGCTGCGGTTTTTGAGGTTCCAACTGCGTCGCCGTTGGAGTCAAACACCGTGATACCCTTTTTGATTTCTTCACTCCGCATCAAGAAGACATTGACAATACCGGCAGAAACCACTGCTGCAAACGGCACCAAGCGGCCAAGAATCATTTTGGTGTTGGGACTCACCGACTTGAGACGTGGCACAATGGCGTTGAGGCCAAGTGCGACGGAACACAGCGCCGTTACCGCCAACGAGTAGTTGGTGGCGATCTGTTGGGTGGTGAGGGGATGAGATTTGTTGGCGTTGGCAGTGTTGATGGCCACATTCAACGACTGGTTCGCCACCTGCCAGAATAAAGTGCCGACGGTACCCAAGTTTGGTGTGAGCATACCAGACGTCACCACCAAGTTGGACAACACACACGAGCTCATACGGAACGGTAAGAACACCGTTTCGCCCGTATCGGGATGGAGAGTCAGGTCCAATACCTTTTTTGCCCGCCAGAGTTCTGGAGTCATGGTGGATGTCACGCCGTTCTTATAGTCCCAAACAAGACGTTTGGCGGCTTCAACGGTGCTTGGCGTGTTGAGGAGCATTGTGGGGTCCGAGATTTCAGCACAGTGCCGAACACGGCCCCAGTAAGTCGATAAGTCGTACTTGGAGCTTGGAAGAGGCACGGGGCCGGGAATTGACGATGCCATGGCAATTTTATAAACTGGCGATTATTGGTTCTTTTTTTTTTTGATTTGAGAGGGAAAAAAACGAATTGATAAATTTTAATTGAATTTTATCGACAATTTTTATCAAATGTTTAAAATCGAATTTATTTTTGAATTTATGGATTGAATTCTTGATCTTTTTTTTTTTTAATTTTTAATGATACGAGGAATTGGAGTTGATGTTGTGAATGTGTCGCGGTTCAGGAAGCTTGTGGCGCGCGGAGACGAGTATGTGAACCGATTGAGTCGACGGATTCTTCATCCGCGCGAAGTGGCGCGAATGCCTGCGGATCCCGCGCTCTTTCTTGCTGGCAGCTGGGCGGTGAAGGAAGCGATTTATAAAACGTTGGATCCAGAAGAACAAAAACAGTTTCAGTTCAAGGAATGGTTTAGGGACCACGATGAACGTGGGAAACCGTTTGTGGGACACGAATCGCAGTTCAAGAACAATACATTTATGGTAAGTATTTCGCATGATGCAGATATATTGGTGGCCAATGTATTACGCCAAATAACTAAAGAATAAACAACTATTGCATATTTACTTATTCCCACTCGACAGTGGCTGGAGGCTTCGAGGTGATATCGTAGGTGACACGGGCAACACCGTCGACCTCGTTGACGATTCTCGACGCCACGCGCTTCAAGAACGCAGCTTCAAAGATAAACCAGTCGGCAGTCATAAAGTCGACGGTCTCAATGGCACGGAGCGCAATCACTTGTTCGTAAGTACGCTGGTCACCCATGACACCAACAGACTTGACTGGCAACAACGCAGCAAACGCCTGCGAAATGTCCTTGTACAATCCAGCAGCCTTGATCTCAGAAATGAAGATATGGTCAGCTTCACGAGCAATTCTCAATTGTGGTTCAGTGACTTCTCCAAGCACTCTGATAGCCAAACCTGGACCTGGGAATGGATGTCTCCACACCAAATCGTGAGGAACACCCATCAATTCTCCGAGATGACGCACTTCGTCCTTGAACAACTCTCTCAATGGTTCAATCAACTTCAACTTCATGTTCTCCAACAATCCACCGACATTGTGGTGGGTCTTGATGGTCTGAGATGGACCCTTGAACGAAATCGACTCAATAACATCAGGATACAAAGTACCTTGCAACAAGAACTCGATTTCCTGACCAGAAGCAGGCTTGATCTTGGCGGCTTCGTCCTCGAAAACGTGAATAAAAGTGTTACCAATGATCTTTCTCTTCTTTTCTGGATCAGTGACACCCTTCAAACGGCCCAAGAACAAGTCCAGCGCATCGACAACCGTCAAGTTAATACCCAAACCTTCGGTCAACGTTTTGTGGACGTTTTCGGTTTCGTTCAATCTCATCAACCCGTTGTCGACATAGATGGCATGGAAACGTTCGCCAATGGCTTCCTTCATGATCTTGGCACCAACAGTAGAGTCAACACCACCGGAAACAGCACCAATGACTTCGGCAGTAGGACCAACAAGGGCTCTGATTCTCGAGATTTCGGTGTCGATAAAGTTTTCCATACTCCAGTTGGTGGTGGCCTTACAGATGTCAACAGCAAAGTTCTTCAACAAAGTCTTACCCTGGACGGTGTGGGTGACTTCTGGGTGGAATTGGATACCGTAAATGCTGTCGGTGGAGTGAGCAATGGCTGCGTAGGGCGAGTTGTCGGAAGTAGCGACGATCTCGAATCCAGTTGGCAATGCGTGCAACTTGTCACCGTGGGACATCCAGACCTGGGAGTGGTCAATGTCCTTGAACAAAGGACAGTCTTTGTTTTGGACATTCAAGGTGGCAGGACCGTACTCTCTCTTGTCACCTCTGGCAACACCCTTACCGTTGATCCAGGCCAACTCTTGCATTCCGTAACAGATTCCCAAAATAGGAACGTCCAACTTGAAGATGTCGTGGTCGACGTGTGGAGCATCTTCAGCATAGACCGAGTAAGGGCCACCGGATAAGATGATCCCCTTTGGCTTCCAAGACAATTCGGCGATTTTCTGGGTGCAAGGTAACATTTCGGCGTAGACGTTAAATTCTCTCAAACGACGAGTGATCAAGTGTGAATACTGGGACCCGAAGTCCAAGACCAAGATGGTGTCAAAGACACTGGAAACTTCAACAGGAGCGTCAGACATTGTGGGTTTTTAGGCTGTGGTTCCAACCAAACAAAAAGAATTTTGGCAAGTGAAAGTCGATGGTTAATATAAAATTTTCGGCTCGCGATGAGATCACGTGGGTCAGAGTCAGCGCCTTGGCAACTTGCTTGTAGCGATAAACAGTGACTAAGAAAGAAAAGAGTAAAGAAAGAAAGAAAGAAAGTAAGAGAGAGAGAAAAGGAAGATTTTAGGGCCAATAAGATGCTTTTAATCTCTGGTCTGTTTTCAAGATAACAATTGTTGGAGATAACATTTTTCTTGTTGGCGTTTGTCGTTGCCGTTCTTTTATTTTTATTTTTATGTTTTTTTTTTGGTTTTGACCCCGACGAGATTAGAGCGTTTTCGCCGCGGAGGTTCCGTGCACAAATACGAATTTCTCCATGCGTTCGTTGCCTCCACCACGAATTACGCGGGCCCGGCGCTGGAAGCGGATCAGACGAGCGTTGAAGGTGTTCTTTTCAAAAGGATATGTTTCGGATCCGGGAGCGTTCCGTTCGACACGGGCGCCGGTTTCGAATATCGTCAAGTCACGGTTCGTGCCGGGCCTCCACCGGCGACACAACGGCATTGGACTTCGCGACGGGATCCGTACTGCCAGTTATGTTGGGAGACTTGCAGGAATGTTTCTGAAACGAAGAGAGTTTAAAGTAAATGTACAGATATAAGGAAGAAGGAGAAGAAGAAGTGAAGAGAGGGAGGAAAAGTAAGAAAGAATGAAGAAAAAGAGAAGAAGAAGAAAGAACAAAGAGAGAAGAAGAGAAAGAAGAGAAGAATGAAAGAGAAGAATGAAGAAATATAAGAAATTAAAGTAGTTACTTAAACTTGAATTGAAAGAATAAATTTCGCAGCCATCGAAAAGAGTAATTGCAACTGTTTTTGTCATCATCATACAAAAACAGTTTTCATTAATAAAAGAATTGATACCTCTTTAAGTATTAATTGAATAAAGTTATTACTTGAGAGAAGGATTGAAAGAAAGATCAAAGGAATGATTAAAAAATTGATTGAAAATTCAAGTAATACTGTTCCACCAAATTTCTGTTCCACCAGCGCCAGTAGTTTTACCAAGCATTGTTTCTCTCACTCTTTCTGTAGATTCATAAAAAGATAATTCATTGTATCTTTCAATTCTCTTTATAAACCAAAACTCTTACGACTTGGTTGATTTATTAACGTTTTCTGGGTCTTTTCGATGAACACTGACGTTTTATCACTGACGTATTTATCAATAATATTTATTCGCATCGCATCGCAAAATTTTATTCATCACAACTCATCATGGACAAATCGCAGATCAAGATCCGGTTCTTCACCAACGAAGAAGACGAGTCGTTGCATGTTTCCGATGCTCCGTTGTACGTGCCCGTCACGCTTAAACGGTACGGTTTGTCTGAGGTCGTGAACCACTTGTTGGGCCGCGATGGCGATGACGATGGTGACGATACAAAACCCGTTCCATTCGACTTTCTTATTGACGGCGTGTTGTTGCGTGTCCCGCTCGAAGAGTACTTGAGAAAGAATGGGTTATCCAACGAAGCGTTCTTACTGCTTGAATACACTCGTGCGGTATTGCCTCCATCGTTTCTTGCACTGTTCAACAACGACGACTGGATCTCGAGTCTCGACTCCATCAACGCGCTTTCACGTGCTGTCACCAGCTCCAACATGCTGGTGACGCATCCCAAGCTCTTGTCTGGTTCCTACGACGGCATTGTGCGTACGTACAACATGTCTGGCGTGGTGGAGAAGCAGTACGTCGGCCATTCGGCGCCCATCCGTGCCGTGCGGTGGATTTCACCCACCCGGATTGTATCTGCTGGTAACGATCGTCAGCTCCGGTTGTGGAAGACGTCATATGAAGATATAATAGATGCAGATGAAGAAGAGCCCGAAGACGGAAAGACATTGGCGATTTTGGAAGGCCACCGGGCGCCCGTTGTGGCGCTTGCGGTCGATCTGGCATCGAACCGGATTCTTTCCGCCGCCTACGACCATGCCATTGGGTTCTGGTCGACGGTGTACAGTCAGATGACGGCTATCGAGCCAATGGAGTACGATTCCAACGTGGTCTCGACGTCGCTGAAGAAAAGAAGAAAAATGGCGCTCCAGGACTCTCTGATCCGTCGCCGGTCACCGTTGGCGATGTTGGAAGGCCACTCACAGCCGGTGGAAGACGTGGTGTTTGACCACAGTGACTCCACGGTCGCCTACTCGGTGTCACAGGACCATACCATCAAGACATGGGACTTGGTGACGCTGCGTTGTGTCGATACCAGAACCACCGGCTACTCGTTGCTCTCGCTTCTCCAGTTACCAGCAAAGAACCTTCTTGTTTCCGGCTCGCTGGCCCGTCACATCAACGTCCACGACCCCAGAGTCACGGCCACAGCCACCGACCAGACCTCAACGAAGTTGGTGGGCCATACGAACTTCGTGGTGAGCCTTGCGGCGTGTCCTGACAATGACAACATGTTTGCGTCGGCTTCTCACGACGGAACCGTCAAGGTCTGGGACGTACGTGCCGATAAGGCGTTGTACACCATCACGAGAGAGTCCGACGACGCAGCCAAAGTGTTTGCATTGGCATGGGACCGTGAGATCGGCATTGTCAGCGGTGGTCTGGACAAGAAGATCCAAATCAATAAGGGAAGCGATATCTCCAAGTGATTTTGTTATATATACATATACATATACATATTAAATGTTTTCCTTGCGGGCCGAAGTCCACATATTAAGGCCGTAGAATCCCTGCCACATGCTTTTGGTATCCGTGACGTAGCCATGCAAGCCGTGGCCAGACTCCGTGACGGTATTGGTGGCATCGAGGTCGTTCCAGCCGGTTTTGTGACGAATGGAAGCGATTTCTTGCGTGTTGAGCTCACACTGCGCGGCGCTGCCGTACTTGAGCGGCCCAGCATTGATCCAAAACCCGCGTTTGACGCTGTTGCTGCGTGTGGGCGTGGTGAGGGTCTGGATGGCATCAAAGTAATCGATCAAGTTCTCGGCAGTGTCGATGAAAAACACGGTAAGCACCACGACGTTGCGGTACTTGGCGATGTCAGGCACGGAAAAGTACCGGAAATCGTCGAGATGGAGCGTCAAGTTGTCGGGCTGCGTTACTGGAGCAAGGGAGAATGTCCGAAACTGTGACTCGGTATCATAATAGTTGGAACAGGTGTGAATATACGGATAAATCTCCTGCTTGTTGTTGTTGTTGTTGTTGTTGTTGTCGTTGCTGTAGATGTACTGGTTGCAGAGATGCATAAGGCCGGAGTATTCCACCGCATGCACCGTCCATGGGCCCAGAATTGCTACTTGGTGTGCCATACGGCCCAAGCCCGAGCCAGGAACCACCACACACGTTTGTTCCCGTTCTGATTCGGGAATTAGGGCCGTAAGTTGCTGCGAAATATAGTTCCAGATGGCGTTCCACTCCGAGGTTTGCGAGTTGGCGGGCCAATCACGCAGGAAATGGCCCATTGCTTCAATCACACGGTAATTCAGCAGCGAGGCGGCTCCCTGTTCGGCCTTGAGCACCGCAAAGTCCTGGTACGATACGCCGTAGTGTTGAGTAGCGGCCTCCGCCACCGCATTCAACACGTTCTGGTTGGCCAGAATGGCCAGATCGACACGCTTTAGTTTACGGAGGTAACCTGCGTCCTCACAGAGCCGCTGCTGGCGCCACAGCATCATTTTGAAGAGCCGACGGCGCCTGTCGTTGGAAGTTTTGGACTGTGTGGCGTATGCCTGGAGCGAGCGGATCGCCGTCAACAATTCGGTTCGTGAAGTCTCACTGAGCAGCATGAACCTGCTGTAGCCCTCACCACGGAGCTGCGGTGCCAGGACAGCGGTAGTTGCTGGTACAACCATGCGGAACCAGCGCTGGAGCAATCCGGCGCGCGAAAGCATGTTGGAAAAGACAAAAACCGTGACTAGAAGCGGGATCTGGTTGCGGCCAAACACAAACGAAAGGCTGAGGTACACAATCGAGCACCCAACAATCGCAGACACCAAGAAATCCCGATCTGATCCAATCATCTTTGGTGTTGGTAGCCGGCGATATGTCAAAATCGACCCGTCTGCAGGCGCGCAAAGCAAAAAAAAAAAACACAATCGATTCTGGCGTACGAATTAGGAAAGAGCTGCTGAAACCTTTCGTTTGTTCTATAAAAGACAGACATTTCATATCTATTGATCTCTTGTTAACCAATGTTTGATGATGTTGTGCCCGTTCTGTTGAACGAGGAAGAGCCGCAGTTATGCCAGATCATGTACGACGACGAGTACAAGTCGACAATGGGCATCCTTCTCGCGCTAATGAAAGAACAAGAATACTCCGAACGGGCATTGGTGGCCACCGAAAAAGGTATCGAACAGTTGGCGTCTCACTACACCATCTGGGTTTACCGGTTTATGATTATCTCACATCTTAAGCGCAACCTCCTCGATGAGTTGGACTGGTGTGAACAAATAGCATTGGAGAACGAAAA
The DNA here is from genome assembly GCA_030556435.1 of Teunomyces pallodes. Taxonomy (NCBI): domain Eukaryota; kingdom Fungi; phylum Ascomycota; class Pichiomycetes; order Serinales; family Debaryomycetaceae; genus Teunomyces; species Teunomyces pallodes. Next base: position 688,805 of record JAKTUA010000003.1, read on the forward strand.
GAACTACCAGATCTGGAACTACCGCCAGATGATCATCAACAAGATCTTGGAATCCGGTGAATTCAATCCTCATCGTGAACTTCCCATTATAAATGCCATGTTGGACGCCGACTCAAAAAACCATCACGTTTGGTCTTACCGAAAATGGCTCGTGGAAAAGTTTAATATGTACGACGACATAAAGGAAACTCTGTTTGTCGAAAAGTGCATTTTGAACGATGTACGTAACAACTCGGCTTGGAGCCACCGTTTTTTCCTCAAGTTTAGCCGCAAATCTACGCTGCCTGAAGTGGTGGCGAGCGAAATCGAGTACACCAAGGCGTTAATTGCCCAATCACCACAGAACCCGTCGAGTTGGAACTACTTGCTTGGGATTTATGCCAAATTTGGCAACAGTTTGGCAGAACTCGAACCGTTTTGCACAAAATATGCCGATCTCGAATCCAATTCGGTCACCAGTTCGTACGCATTGGAGACCTTGGCAAGGATTTACCAACAAAAGAACCTCCACACACACGCGATCGACGCATACACTCGCCTCAAGGATCAATGGGATCCAATTAGAAAGAGCTACTGGAATTACGAAATATCTAAGATAAGAACTAAGTAGATTAATGGAATAAATAACGGATTACAAATATTATTAATTAAGTAAGAGGAATAAGAAACAAAAAAAATATTATGTTTTCAAGTGGTCCCTAGCAGGATCGAACTGCTGATCTTGGCGTTATTAGCACCACGCCTTAACCAACTGGGCCAAGGGACCGTATTTGATGAAAAATTAATTTCTTATTGGCTGATGATTAATTACTTTTTTCGGTAAAGTTTCGGGTATTTATAAAAAATAAATTCTCCTTAGAGTTTTTTCAAAGCTTCTTAACCACACCGAAGTTCCAGATTGGGATATCGAGATACCAAAACTATCGGCGAAATACACAACAAAATAGGGAGAGTAAACAGCAAGGATTACGATCTTTGTAACAGATATAAGGGGACGGGATGTAGGATGTTGTAACTGTCAACTTTAGTAATGAGCTGTATCATGCAGACTCCGATACCAAACAACAACAATTCGCCCAAAGTGGTAGTGCTTGAACAGGAATCTAACCAGTTGCAGTAAAAATATTACTATAAACGATACAATTGGAAGAAAAATGTCTTGTGGCATCAAAAATATCGCACTGACAGGCAAAATATAGGAGAAATAATTGACAACACAATTACGGTACCTCTTTAGGAAATTAGAAAATATTTGTCATTAATTAATCTGGGTCTGTTCCCCCTTCCGAAACACCGACGAACCAAGCGAGCGAGCAAAGCAACCATATATATTTTAGTCTAAACTCACCCGCAAAAGTATGAACCTATCACAGGCGAGGTTATGAACTGAGTCTGGATGTCTATCCGGCACGAACTCCGCTACTTCCAAGAATTGAGGCGCTGTTTTAAATAACTCCGGCAAAAAGAGGCCAACCTGTAAAAAAAAATTATTTTCTTCACACTGGGGAGCGGATTTGGGTAGATGTACTACCTTCTGGGGCCTAGATCTGGTCGAACGTCGAGATGCAGGCTGTAGCTTTTACCTAGTGCACTCAGGTTACATTTATGGGTATATATGACTTGGGTTAGTTTTCCATGATTCAGGCGGCCAATATGTATCTTTTTAGGTTGTAGTAGCATTTCATGTTCATTGTGGTAAGTTGCATAGAGTTTACGGTGGAGGATACCCTTTTGTATACATATGATGGGGGCATACGAATCCAGATTAATCTGTTGGTGCGTCCATAAGCGCTAGGTTATCTTGTGTTGGCAAAATAATTCTGTCTGACGTCGCCATATTGAAGTGCAATATGTAGATCGTTGAGAACGGACAATGGAGAGGCATTTCTGGTGTTATACAACGGCGACTTCGAAGGTGAAATTTCTTTCAATAGAATGCAGTTCTGCATCCCAAGTTTAGTAGATGGCACGAAAAACTACGGATATGGGGTGCATCTAGATCTAACCTTATTAATAGGTTCTGATTGGTTGACATAGCAGGATCAAAGAAACGGGGTACATCAATTGGCTAAATTTTCTACATCTCTGCTACAGCTTTGTAAGCCTTCTCCGATCACTGGACAATCTCGGACTCGCCGTAGACAGTGGTTGGCTCTGTCAACTTCCCGATTTGTCTAATTGGGAAGGTTAGTAACATTTTGGCTAATATGCAAGCGGCTTAATAATTTATATATATTTTTTTTTAGTCAAGGTAGTACCGAAAATATATAAAAAAAACTTTTTTTTTATTTTTGATTTCACCGAGCTGCAGAGTACACACCGCCTGTACTTTTTTTTAGTTCAGCTGCCGGACCGGCCTAGAATGGGAAAATGGCCCATACCGCAACATAGAGCCAATGAGAAATTAGATGGGCCTGCAGACAAACTAGTATCCTCATGCCATGTAACACAAAATCGACAACTGTATCCCCTACTAGGGCACCGTAACACTACACAGGATTTTTCAGTTCTCACTCAGATTTTGGGACACAAAAATGCCCCTTGTAAAATATTAAAATATATATATGCAATGGCAGCACTACCGCCCAGCCCACAATCCTCTCGCTACACTTCTGAAAATTTGTGACATCTTTCATACCTACCACACAAATTTTTTACTTTTATTAATTATCTTCTTTTCTGAAACTTACCTACCATCTCCAGAACCAATAATTGCCTTTCCAATCTCCATTCGCCATTAATACCAGGTAACCTGTCAAATAAACACAAAAAGAACAAGCGAAAATAATTTCATTTGAATTGTATTTTTTTTTTACCGCCTACTGAATAATTGATACAAATTTACCAATAAACACATCCAGTGGCAATGAACGATTTTGGTGGATTGGGCATCGTCCTTGAAGAAAAAGAACCGAACCATGATCCGCACGGTCTATCGCCACTAAAACAAGCACTTGTGATTGAGCGATACGAGACGATTAATCCATCAACAGATGAAATCCAGACACCAGAAGCCACCGATGAGCCTTTGTTGCCTCCACTTCCCAACGAAGAGTCTGACCTCAACAACAACTCTCTTTCCCAAAGAAACTCCATTAGTGACTCGATTCAGACGTCTACAACGTTCCGTGATGACGATTCCAACGCTAACTCCAACTACTTTGCATCTGCCACCACAGACGACTCCCATACAGCAGACTTGTCGGAACTATTCCTGGATAATTCCTCCTCATACTTTCACTACGAGCTTAACTCGCCTAACCTTGCCATCGACAAGTTCCCTTCCCTCAAAACGACCTCTTCTGGTTTACCTGCGCCTAATACTTCATCAGGAAGCACTTCGCCCTTGAAACGGCTAAAGAGCTTGAAAAATGGGATTAGAAAGCTTTCACTCACTGGCTCTACTCCTGCTAAATCATCTCCACCAACCCCAACTTCAGCAACAACTACAGCACAGCATACCCAACTGGCAACAGCACAGCCTGCAAGACCAGTCTTATATCCGTTGCAAACCCAATCATTAAAGTACCCTGACTTGGTTTCTCCATCAGCCAAGTCTCACCAACATCAGTTATCACGCTCTTCTACCACCTCGTCGAGCTCTTCCCTGAGCGGAACCTCATCAACTGCTCCAAGCACTATGTTAAACCTGGCAAGTGTTGCCGTTAAGGTAATGCGGTCCCGGACGATCTCAAACTCGCTCTTGACTCCACTCACACCGCCACTCAGCTCGCCAGTGATCACTATTTCAGAGAACTTGCAGTCATCGAAGAGAGTATTGTCCAACATTGAACAGAACTACTTTGATACGTTGAACAGATCCAACGCTGAAAGCGACGAAGCAGCTGCGTTTACCTATTCAGGGCTGGAAACGCCATCTCTGAACGGTACACGGTCCCGAGTTACGTCGATTTCCGAGCTCAATGACGCTGAGGAATTGTACAACTACTCGACTTTCTTGTTGCAGCAGAAGAAGTCGATCACGGATGCGTTTGAGCTTACCAAAGAACATTTACAGCAGAGCGGCTGGTGTTCTGAACACGATCTCCACAACCTTCAGTTGCAACAGGACTCTCAAACCAGCCAGATTGATACCAAGTATCTACAAATCGAGGCTAGACTCAACAAGGAGTACAGTCGGTCGTTGATGAACAACCAACCGAAGCGAGTTCGCAGCGTGAAGCTGGACTCGAAGGACAAAATGCCTGTCAGTCCCAGTTTGAAAGTTTTGGAGAGTCGGTGTTTCTCCTTTTCAGACTTATAAGACGGGAGAGTCTCTAACAAGAAGAGTACAACAAGAAGATTAATTATTTTCACTACTACAACTATCGCTTACGACTAATTTTATTCAAGAATGGTTCTTGACGGCTGGGTATATTTCATTCATTATTATTACATTTCCCCTGGGTTTTTCCACATACATACACGGTTTCTCTGATTGTTTGATTTTTTTTGTTCATGTCCCTTACGAAATCGCTTCCATTTACGAAGCAAAATGCTAATAGATTATATTTAGAATATACAAAGATGAAAAAAAAGAAAAAAAAATAGCCTGATTTTCCAGTGTTAGGAGTTGCCATGAGAACTTTGCGGAGCCATGAAAGAGCAGCTGAAACAAAAGAGCTGCGGACAAAAAATAAAAAGCAGCTGAAAGGAGAGTCTAACAAAGTTCAGCTGCAATTGTCAAGTGTCCTGGATGTTTCGGGGTTGTAGAAGTGGGGTAAAAAGAGGGCTTTTCATACTTTTGAAATATTGAGTTTGGCGGTTGGACCTCGAATTTCAGCTGTTTTGAAGCCCGTTCGGTGAAACGGCGATCTACTTACATTATCACAGACACTTACGAATAACTAATATCAAAAGAGGCGTTAATATATATAAAAAAGAAAGAAACAAGCAAGAAAATTAAAAACTATGTTTCGAAAACGCAGAATCCAACAATGCTACGATAAATTAATTAAGCAGACTTAGTATGAGGACGTATTTCGAAGACTTTGATCTGGCTTCCTTTTCCCCTCCATTCACCCATAGAACAGGATGGTGCAGTGAATAGGAAGCGTTCGTATCAAAGAAAGAAAAAAAGAAGAAAAAAAATTTCAAAAAGATGAAAAATTTCAAGGTCTTACTTATACTCAATACAAACTACCGTGCCGCAGTACATTAATTTTCTTTTAGGGCTCCACCATCTCTTGTACTTTTCATTTCCTCATACTTTCTCTTGCGTTCTCCTGCCAGAAGCTGGCGTTTATGGCGTCTACTGGCAAGATGGATCTTCCAGTTATCCTCTCCAACCGCCACCAATGCGTTTCCTGCCTTATCTTTGCATACTTCGCAGGTGTAGTGTTTCCAATTGGCGTTGGAATCGATCCGTTTATTGCTATTATATGCCGCGAGATAGGCATCGTCTGGCAAGATATGGGCGAATTGCGGTGGTGGTGTGTAAGCGACCTTTGTTGGACCCTTTTCGAGGAACTGTTTGGCGATATCGAGGCCAATTACGTTCACGTTTTCGTGCCATTTCAGTAAATCGGTAGCGTCCAAGAGGTACAATTTTCCCCCATATTTGTAGTTAAAACGAGCCTCTTTCTGGAGCTCAACGCCCAAGAGTTTTCGAATCCATTTGACTTGATACTTGGCGTACTGTCGCGTGCGGATTTTCATGCGTTCAATGCCTTCTTCCAATGTCAGTTCGTTCTGGAGCCATGGAAGAAATTCTTTGAACCCAATCACCTGCCAGATACCCGTTGTACAATCAGGAGTTGGGTCTGAAGCCTGGTAATCTTCGTACATCTGTTTGATTTCGTCCATGGCACCCGTCTGCATCATGGTATCGACTCTAGCATCGAGCCGTTGCTTCAACGTCTCGGGCTCCGAGTAGACCCAAAACATGAGCGTGTTGTACTTGAGTGACGAGTCTTCCAACTCATCGACTTTCTGGTCATGGTAGAGTTCCAGTGGCCGTTTTCCCGTGGTCCAGAAAATCTCCAATGCCCGTCGTAATTTACGTTTATCTTGTGGATGAAACTTTTCAGCGATGAGCGGATCAGCCTGCTTTAACTCGGCGAAAATCGCATCTACAGGGCCATCTAGCACTGCCTGCTGTTCGGAAGTGAGCTGCACTTCTTCGTGGCGGTCCTGGTCGCCCACGGTTTTGTTGTTGAATAACAAATTTTGTAAGTAATAGTGAGTTCCACCGATGACGATGGGGATCTTCCCGCGGCGATGAATATCCTCAATGGCAGCATTGGCTTCCTGGGAAAAGCGGTGAATACAGTACTCTTCGTTCCAATCCACATGGTCCATGACATGATGCGGTATACCTTGACGTTCAGGCACCGGATGTTTGTTGGTGATGATGTCGAGATCGCGGTATACTTGCATGGAATCGGCGTTGATGATTTCGCCGTTGATGGCCCGAGCCAAGTCGATACTGAATTGTGATTTACCGACGCCGGTGGTGCCGACAATGCTCACGATATTCTTCTTGGGCACAGTCATTACAAGGTTTTTGACGTAGCGAAGATATGAAAGCATACGTTTTTTGATCAAATGATGAGCATAAGCATTTGAACAAATGGAATTACAATTACTGGATGAAAAAGAAAATGAAAAGATGATACAATGGTTAAAACCATGATGTACAAGACAAAGAATTGGGAATAGAAATAAAGTAAGAAGCATCATCATCTCAAAAAATGACAATGCTTCAATTCTAATATTACAGATTTAATGGTAAATGTTAATGCTAATGATGAATGATGGGAGCAATCATCGGGTTTAATGGTACGACTTTGGACTTGGAGCATCGTATGCCTGCAGCTCCATGTCTCGAGCTGAAAGTCGTCTTTCATAAAGAAACTCGTCACACAGCTTCAACACGGCGTCGCCCTTGGCCAAAAAGTCACTGTAGAACTTCGTTCCTTCGCTCACATTGGCCACAATCTCCGTATATTTGGCATAAACCTCCTCCAACTGCTGGAGCTGATGTTGTCGATGGAGCTGCGATTCGTTGTGCACCCGAGAAATCACCGCCTGGAACCGTGTATGGAGCGTGTCGATCTCCTGCTCCAACACAACCTGCTCTTGCTTCAGGTCCTCAAACCACCGCGTGTCCGGCTCAAAAACAGCAAGATGTCGCTCATAAACCGGCTCAAACGCCCGTGAGTCCGTCTGACGATGCTGCTTGTAAGCCTCAATCACCACAGGAAGAATGTTATTGTCACGGGCCCGCACCTCGAGTCGATGCAAGAACTTCTGGCGGGCTTCTTCCAACGCCAATGCCGAGTTCACGGCGTTCCGAAGATCTGTCACCACAATCTCCGTTTCACGATCAAGCGGCGTATGAGTTGAATTTGGAATAAATCGCTTGAGTGTCTCGGGTCCCCCGACAAACACCTCCAACATCGGCCGGATTTCATGGTATTTAGTCATCACTTGTTTGTCTCCATGCTCAGCTTGGTCCAAGTAACTCAGCATGCGTGCTACTCGCTGCTGGAGCTCAGCACTTGCCACAACAGCCGGTGGCCGGGTGTTCGAAGAATGGCCGCGGTCCTGTAACATCTTCTCTTCGTCCTGGTCAATGGCAAGTCGCTTCAAACACTCGTGCACAAGCGAACGACACTGTTGTGCAAGCCGGCTGGTCTCTGCCATCGCGTTTTCGAGCCGAACAGCGCCTCCTGTCGCTCGTATCTCGTGTGCATGCTGAATTATTGACAAAGGTAAGGTCTCGGGTTGTTGCAACGAGTCAATTGATGCTGGCAAGCCATGTTCGGTTAGAAATGTCGTCATCATCGCGTTTAAGCTGGAAATGGGGTCGATAAACCGTTCACGAACATACGTATCTTGTCTCTCTCGAAAGGCCTGTGCAACCTGGACGATAATATATGGAAGAAGCTCGCCAAAAAGTTGTTGGGGTTCGTCCAAAGTCAGTGGCAATGTCGGCACAGCTTCTTTCACCATCGAAGCACCAACAATCGGCTTTAAAGATGCATGTGACGGCACCACCGTCAAGTAAACCAAGTCGTTATCGCGTTCTGCTACTCGAAGCGACTCCTTAACCAGTGTTGAGAGACCTTGTATGTCTTCGAGGACGAATTCATGGACGTAACGCCTGTATTTCGCCGCAGTAGTGACAGTTTCGGCTGCAAGACGCAAGTACGCCACCTGCTCGCCGTACAGACCGCCATCCAATGCCACCAGAGCCATACGGTACTGTGCTGCCGTGGCAAAATGGTACTGTTTCACTGACACATGGTTGAGCCACTCCAATTTGATGTACTCGCTCTTGTTGCCCCGAATCGCCGCCTGGGCGTAGTATTCGGAAGTGGCCCACGAAAGCCGTGCCACCACCGAATCCTTCATGGTTCCACCAAGAGCTTTCTGCCAGATGGTTTCCTGGGCCTGTGCCAACATCAACTGCGTCAAAAAACTGGTGGTTTCGCTATCAAACTCCGCCAAAACGGCCTCAACTTGTCCAAAACAGCCGGCAGCAAGCTGGAAATACGTACACGCCTGTTTGAGCCCTTCGTTGGTGTGTCGTGACTCACGGAGAGCAAGCTGTGAATACACAGCACCCAATTGAAACCAAATATTGCTCTGTTCGCCCCGAAGAGACTGGAGCGCTGTAGGACCACTAGGACCGTACGTAAGCGTGTTGTACCACGCAAACAGCACACAATCGTCGTTAAACTTGATTGCCACGGCTTCAAGACACTTGTAATAGTCTTGCAACGCCGCAATGTCATCCACACTCACTTGTCCGTCAACCATGGCCTCAATCCGCCGCCTGGCAGCAGAAACACGCGCCAAATCACTGTCAAACGCCAGCAGCGGTTGGAAATAGTCTCGTTGAATCACAGCCCGAAGCTCGATACCAAAATCCATCGGTTTCGCCTGCCTTAACGGCACACTTAACAAGTTGGTGGGCATTTCTTGGTTAAACTCTATTAAATAATGTGTTGTAAATTTTTAAGAAAAATGTGTGGATGTTTGGTTATATAAGGTCACGTGAAATATCACGTGGTTTTGGGTGCAAATTTTCCAATATTGTTGCCATTTCTACTTGAGTCTCAGTCTCAATTGTTGCACCAACTTTCGTTCTGCAGCAGCAACGTCGTCTGCCATTTCACGGAGTCGTTGTGTCCGTACATCAATGACCACTGTTTCGTGTTCGGCCAAATGACGTGCCAAATGCAATTCGTGATCGGTTTCGTACAATTGAGCGTACGTTTCATGGACTTGTTGCTGCAACAGTGCTTTCTCCGTCTCGAACGCAGTCGTGCCCGCACGCTGCTCGAGTTCGGCACTGGAGGAAGTTGACTGGTCGTAAATTTCGTGGAGCTTGCCAATAATCTGCTCGGCAACCTCAAAAGTTGCTGGAAGTCTGTAGCTTGGGGCAGGCACTTGTTTGACTTGTACCACCATTTCTGCCTCAACTTTGGCACGCAGTTCATCGTCCAAATCATCAAGAAGCATCGCCTTGAACTTGGGATCCTCGTACTTGCGGTAATCAGAACGTATTAATGCCTGTGCCTCGTCAAAAATACGTTGTTCAAGCTCTGAATTGGCAACCTGGGAACGTAATCTCTTGGGATTTGGGACCGGTAAACCACGCTGCACCGCCAGCGAACGGCGCAACTTTGCCCGTTCTTCATCGAGACGGCGAAGAATTTCGAGATTGCGTAGTTTCTCGCCCTGATCATCGAATGTGGACGAACCAAGCTTCACGGGTTCTTCGTGAGGGTCGAAACTCGGTAAAATCAACTCGGAAACCAGACGTGGTGCCGGAAGCAGCGCAAACTCAAGTTTCAAAAGAGCAGAAATCGACTTTTTACTGGATTTCGCCACTTCCTTCTCTTTCTTGACTACTGCTGGTGTCTCTCCAGTATCAAGAAGCACCGATTTCGATGACTGCGACGCGGCAAGTTCCTTGGTTTTGCGCTGGATACGTGCATCAACATCCTCAACGTCTTGTGATTTATCAAAGATTCCACTCAACAACGAGTCTTCTACATTGGTTGAAGATGTCGTTTGTGTTGGTGCTGGAAGCTCCAATTTCCGTTTTTTGAGATTTTCTTGAGCGATATCACGCACCACTTCTGCAGCAGCTTCAATTGTTGGTTGGTTCTGTTGAGGTTTCTTGTTCTTTTCTTTGGTTTTTGGCTGGGTTACACCTTCTCGTGAGACTTTCTGGGTAAACAGTGCTTTTTCAAGCTCATTACGCTCGGTTTCTTCTGTGACATCGTAAAGTCCTGTTAATGGGACGTGTTCATGAGGAATATCGGCGTTGTAGTCGAATTCCTTGCGTCTGCGTTTATTTTTCGACTCGAGACTTACGTTGATGCCTGCTGCTTTCATTTCCCGGCGTTTTTGGAGCAATGCCACACGTCTGCTTTCCTCCAACATGCGTTCTCGTGCCTTACGTTTTGCCTTTTTGCCCTGAGTGTTGGCAAGCCGCGCTTTGGCTTCCGAAAGCATTTCTTTTTCCTCATCATTCATGTCTTCTTCGTCGGGACGTGCTGGTTTGCTTTCGGGATTGATATTGAGATCGCCGACCTGGGCACCGGAAGCCGGAAGAGCTTCGATTCCTGCGCCCGCAAGCAGCAATTCGGTGTTTTCCAGGTCATTTCCCGCGGCGTCATCGAGTAGTTTCTGGTAACGTTCAACGCAGTGCGTTGCTGTGCGGCCGAGGATTGGAGCAATGGTTCGCCATTGGTTGGGAAGGAGCTTTGCAAGATTCAACAACTCTTCATCTTCGTGTTTCAGCCATGTTTGTTTATTGATTTGTGGACTAATCCATTCGTGCCATCGCGCCTTGGCTTGTTTGGCGGATTTTCGGGTCAAAAGCGACGCCACACGCAGCCATTGGTTGAGTCCATACTTCAGGACCGCTGCTTTAAGAATCTCATCTTCAACGTTTGTCCAAACGCCTCCTTTAACGTAAATTGGCGGCATTTAAACTGCGGTTGTTGCAACTTTATAAATCAAAAAAAAAAAAGAATTCAAATCCATTAAATTTTCTTATATATGAAAATTGACACTCGCACTCCAGTTTTTTTTTTTTCTGGCTAATATTGTTTTTTTTCCCCTACAAAAAAAAGACCAACAGAAAAAAGTATCACGTTCATTTGCACGGGCCCGCTAGTAGTTTACGGACAGACATTCTTCTAGTTTATTAACCAATGAGAATCTTCCATTCGAAGCACCAGAAGTTGATTCTCCAGTGCTATCCGCCCGGCAAAGGCGTGGACAAGAAACCCAATCCGTCGGAGCTCAGCTACTTACTCTACTACGCGTCAACGCGGCGGGTAAAGCTTGAGAAAGTAACCCTCTTTTTGGAGAAAAAGACTTACATTGACGCCAACCGTGGCCGTTCCGGTAACTTGCAAGTGACTCTTGCCATCGTGGCGGCACTTATCACCAAATGCAGTGAAGATTTGAATGTATTTGCCACAAAAGTATGTGCGATTCTCCAGCACATCGCCAATACCAATGACTTTGCGTTGTGCCAATCGGTGCTTGCCACGTACGCCGTGTTCTGTGACAAATTGGACTCAGACTTGTTTCCTGGCGACAAGGTGTTTGTATCGGCGTTTACGGCATTGCTGGAACTGTTGATTAAGGTCGGTAACGATTCGCTGCGCGTATCGGGCCCCAACCAACTTGAATGGAAAATGCTGGCATTGGTCGCCAGCAGACACTTGTCTTCGTGCATTGGCCACAACGTGACGTTAGGAAAGAAGTTTATTGCACTTATTTTGCCATTACTCATAGAAACCATCCACGCCAACGGCTCGGTGGTCAATTTGGCCACCCGGCTCCGCAACGACGTCAAGGGCGAAGCCGACGGCCGCAGACTTTCAAAAGTAGCCCTGCAAAAAGTCCGAAACGTATCGGCCGACGATTCCGTCGATATCGCCGATATCATTGACGAAGCATTACATGGACTCAAGGAAATCTTTAGCACAAACTCAACCACGCAACTTATTGAAGCCACTCGCCAGCTCATTTCCTACAACGTGGCCCATTCTGTGGACCAGAAATGGGGCATCACCTTGTTGGAAATGTGCACGATTTGGATTCCGGTCCAGTTACGTTTCTTAACGTTGGCCACGCTTCTTTCACGTCTCACGGCAATCTCACAAGACTCGGCATCTAATTTCGACACCCAAACTCAATACGCAAACTACATCTTGGGCCTTATCTCTTCCGAAGTTAACTTGATCGGTTTGTCGATCTCCGATATCATCCAGCAGCTCTTGATGCTCCAGTCAAACTTGGTGTTGTACCATTCACGCACAATGAATGCTGAATTGGTCATGCAGCTCTCCCGCATCTATTCACAATGTATCTGCAACCTCTCGACCCACATCTACTACTTTGACCAGGTCCCTGACTCGGTCCAGGAAATTCTCATCAAAATAGAGTCGATAATACAACTTCTGTACTACGAGAACGATCCTGATCAGCCCCATGCCAACGAAAAGATCCATCATTTGGTGATTGTGTTGTTTGACGATATTCTTGTCATCTTTGCCCAGCTCAAGCAGAAAGCCAGCACCATCAGCAGAAACCACGTCACCTTGGAAAACTGGGACATCAGCTTGCCGCTCTTGGCCCCTGAACTTGAGATCAACGGCGAAAAATCGTGTCTTTCGGTATCGCAGATCAACAGCATCCAAAAGAAATACTTGAACGTGTTCCGCACGTTTGTACGCGAAGAATTCACCTCCACCAACCGCAGCAATGCCGACAACATCAACACCGAAAACTTGGATTTGGACGCCAAAGACTACGCATCTCCCGACTACAACCATTACATCAGTCTCGATGATAATGCGCTTTCACATATCTTGATTTATGTCGATAAGTTCTTCTCACGGGAAGAGTTCCCTAACGTCGACAACGCATTCCTTGTTACCAGTTTGTTGAAGGACGTGGCCGATATCCACGGCATCAACTTTGTCAGTAACTTGGTGCCGTTTTTCTACAGTTGGGTGTTGCCATTGTCGAAACTTCGTGAAGCATCACATAACTTGAAGTTCAAGGACTCGCTTGCGTACGTGATGTTGCACTACTCGCTCCGCATGTTGGAGGAAAAGTATCCTCTGGATATTGATGGATATATCACCAAATCAAAGCTTTACCAGAACTTGTTGGTTGATATTGCTTCAAAGAAGTCCTCCAAGTTATGGATGTACGGATTTGATTTTGGTCCCAGCGATGGTGAACTTGAACTTGTAGATTCAAACACGGATTCTGAGCCTTCTTGTTTGGTGACCAGAAAGTGCATGAGTGAGTTTGTTGGCGGGAACAACTTTCTTCTTGCATGGCTCAATCCGAACCGGCCGCTTATTCTGGATATAGTCAAGGGCCGCGTGTTGGACATCGATGGGTTTATTGCAGGCGAGAAACACGGCAGTTTTGGGGCGATGGTGGATGAAAACGGCCCGGTGGCTGCTTCGGGAGGCGATTCATCATCGGATCAAAGCCATAACTTCATGCACAACAACGGGTTGGGGCTTGGACTTGGAAATGCTGCCGATATCACGTCGATCCATTCGGAGATTGTGATGCATCACCAGATCCAGCGGAACGGACATTCTAACTTGAACAGTAACGGAAATGTAATCGGTAACGGTAACGGTAACGGTATCGGCAACGGTGGTGGTCTGATTCTTTCTGTCGACGGCAAGTACTACAGCTCGCCGCGGGTTTCCGACTTACGGGACTTGACAAAGAAGAAACCGCAGCGGAACGTCAGTGACGGGCCCAGTTCGATTCTTTCACGGCAAGTGACGAGTCCAGACCTTGATTCGATACTCAATATCGATAGTGAAAACGATTCTGAGATTGTGGTGTAATAAAAAAGAACAGAAACAGAGTTAAGTAAAAAGAAAGTATTATACATTTAGGACGTATATATGAAATAACAACGGGTTGTCATTATTCGTCGTCGTCTTCTTCTTCGTCTTCGTCTTCGTCGCCCAAGAACGCAAACGCATTGAAAGTAGTTGCTTGTCTGTCGGCCGTGGCGTCTCTAGGATCAACGGCCTTTGAAGAACCCAAGTTCTTATTGTTGGGTTTGGCTTTGACGGGAGCATCTTTTAAGGCGTCTCTGAACTTGGTTCTTTCGCCTTCACCATCTTCGGCACCAAACGATTTCTTAGGCTTGTGGGTTAACGTGGCCCAGCCGTCTTCGTCGACCTGGACGGTGTCAACGCTCTTTTTCCTCAAATTGGGCTTGTTTCCACTTCTTGATCCTCTTCTTCTGTTCATATGGTGGTATGGACGTTCGTGGCCGTGTTCGTCGATGTAGGTGTCTCCGTTGCTCCACTTGATGCTCTTGTGTTTTTCGTACTCGGCAGCAGCGTGTTCTCTCACCTCCTCGATCATCTTGTTGAATGCCTCCAAGATGTGTGGCTGTGGTACGTATGCTTCATCCTTGATTTCAAACAATTGTTCTTCGGTAAACTTGGCCATGTCGTTGTTGGTGAATAGATTTTTGAAGAAAAGTTTTTCGCACACGACTAACAAAAAAGAAGGAGGAGGAGGATGGAAGAAGACTGGAAGAGAAGAAGAAGAGGAAGAAGGTGAAATTGAAATGGTAATTTTACAAAAACGTTATCTTTTCTTTACTTTTACTTATTAGTTTAATTCCCATTAATTAAATGTATTACTTTTTCTTTACATTTTCTTATTATTGTTCTTTGTTATTTCTACTTAGCATATCTTTCTCTCATTCCTTTTTTTTTTATAATTCTTTGTAGATTAATTTCGGGCTGCGAATTTTATCTCATCTCATCACCATGCCTCTCGCCCATAACTTGAATAAGGTCACCAAGAACCTTGCTAAATCGACAGGTTCGATGCATATCAAGGGCCGTAAGTTCAAACAGTTGAATCGGGCCACACTTAGAGACAAGAAAATCACAGAAAAGAAACAGAAATCTCTTGAACAAAAAGAAAACGAATTGGCCTTCTTATTCTTTGTCCAGAAATTGATTAAAGAAGACAATGACTTTAAGAACTTTGAAACATTTTCCCTTAAAGACCTCAAAGCATTTATTGAACTCTTTGTTTCTAGATACGACGACGAACTCACCAAATTACGTACGGAAAGAAGACCAGGAAGACCCCAGACAAACAGACAACAGATCCTCGAAGAGGTCGTGAAACACGAACAACAGCTCTACTCGACCGGTTACAAGGTTCCAGACTTGACCAATAAAGAAACAGTTGAGTTTCTCAAGTCCTGGAACGGAACTACTGGTGGTACCACCGTGATGAAGTTTGTCCACGTGTCGAAGGATATGACCGAGTTGCCTACGGCGGAGATCTCCATCTAATCTAATATAATTTAATCTTAATGTATCATAGCAACTAGCATAAAAACATTCCATATATTCACATTCCAGATGTAGTAATATAAAGCTGTATAAATGGGAATCACCTGGTATCCCAGAAAACCCGGCTAAGCAGCAGCTTCTCACGATCAGTTCCTTGTTGCACCTTTGTCTCTGCTTCTCCGGCCAGCAATTCTTGTGGAGGTGCTGGAAGCGGTGGAAAAGCAGCTGGTGGAGGCGGAGGCACGCCATCAACCCATAAATTAAACCCAACCAAAGAAATCAAAACCACTCCCGTCAACGCAAAAATAGACTTGATCCGAGCAAAAATCCGACGGTACCGTGAAGTACGGTACCTTCCCAAAATCAAATACTGTTGCTCGGGACCGACTTTGCTCCCAATCAACTTCCAGTCATTCTTGGCCATCCTTTTCAAAAGCTTGTTGAACCTTTTGATTTCCTTCTTGTCAAACCGTTGAAGTATCTCAAATGTCGCTTCCTTGGGCAACCTGCCTATCGTCTCACTGGAAACCAGGGTTGCTCTCCCGTTGGATTCAAGTATCAAAAACTCAAACTGTTCTGCATCGTTCAAGTTGGGAAAGAGCAATCCAGCATCCTTCTCGTGAGTGATGGGGTTAAGGAAATTGAACGAATCAACCGATCTGTGCATATTCGCCATGCTTCTGCTCCATTCAAACGCCTCTCTTTCCCGAGACTTGCTCTCTTGAATCACGTCATGCTCATGTTTTGCTTTCCTCATAAAGGTTTCCAAGTTCGAAGTATCAATATCCTCAACAGGTGCCGGTTGTTGAATGGCAATATGTCTCTGACGGTGGGGATGTGAGTGCGGTTCTTTGGACTGCTCATTTGGCTTGGCTGGTTCCTTGAAAGATGTCGCCAAAACATCCTTAAGCTCAGTTTCATAAACATCCTCTGAATCGGCAATCTTACTCCACGCACTGTTGCTTTCAAGATTAAGAGAGTCCTCTTGTTTTGTCAACAAGGAAATAAGACGTTCAGAATCATTGTACTCGGATTTGAGTTTCATCAGCTCCTCGTTATTAAGCTGGTTCTTGTCCTCCCCCAAAAAGGAATTCATATCAAACTTTTGCGTCTTGTGTTCATCAATTGGGATAGAAATCTGGGCCTTGAAAGGTGGCTCGTACTCAACGTTCTCAATAAACGCTTTGTAAATCGTTTCCACATCCTCATATTCAAGTTTCTTGTTGTCACCATTCGTCTTGATTTCGTAAAGCTGCTGTAAAAAGTTGGGGTAGTACTCAATTTTAGTATTAAAGAGTCTCATCTGACTCAACATATTCAAGTAGATCGGGTAGTCATACGATTTCTTGTCCAATGTTTGCTTAAACCGAGTCAAAAGTTTATCAAACTTCGATTCAGACATGTTCCATATTCCTTCCTTGTCAACCAAATGCAGAGACGTCAAGAATGTTTCAATGTAATTCAAATAATCGTTGATGAGTCCAGAGTTTTCTCCTACCCAAGAGTTTTCCAAGGTTCTGCTAGATTTTGCAATCGCCTTATTGGACTCAAACTTCTTAAACTCCTCATCATTGACAAGAACACTGTCGAGAACAAACGAATTATCATTGTTATACTTGAACAAATATGACAAATTGCCATGTAATTTTTGCCAGAGATACTTCTTTTCGGGAACAGACTCATGATCCTTCAATTCATTGACCTTATCTAGAATGACTTTGGTGGAAAACCGGCTGAAATCTGCCCCCAAAATATTTCTCAACTGAATCAACTCGCCAACGTATTCGTGGATACTGAAGTTGTTAGGAATCTGTTTGTATGGGGAAGTCTTCTTCGATTTGGACTTTTCAAACTTAGCAAACACGTCCTGGCTATGGAGCAAGGTGTCTAAAATTGCTGTATGGCCACCGTTGATCTGAAATAACGATAAAAGCTTGTGCTTCAATTTGATAAAGCGATAAACATCAGAGCTGTCGATCTTAGAAGTTTCGGACGGTAAATTCATCAGTTCACCTATGACACTTTCCAATATCTCGACAATTTCGTTGGGCTGAAACTGTCCAAAGGGTGCCCCAATGAACGAATCGCGCAACAACTTCAACTCTCTTGTAAACGAATCAAGTTTCAAGTCATCAGGAATCTGGATATATGGCTTTTCAACGATTGGCTCGACTCCGAACTGGTCCAAGCATTCGGTATCGCCATTGTTCAAACTAAAGAGTTTAAGCAAAGTCCTTCTTAATCTAACAAATACAACAACGTTGTTGTTGTTAATCTGTGAAATGTCAAAGTTCAAAATATCCTTCTTAAAAACCTCTTCAATTGCATAATCCAACGATTCTAAGATCTCGGAGTCATTTAATTGACTAAACTGTTTTGAATGCAAAACGTGCTTCTGAAGCGTCTTCAACTCTTCGGCATAATCCTTCAACTTGAGCATTTCAATATAGTAACTAGACTTTTCGTTCACACCTCCAAAACTTCTTTTGAGAATTCTCACCACTTCTGGATCATTAATCGAGTAGTGGTGTTCAAAGTTCTTGTAGCATTTGAGCAAATGTTGGTATTCAAGAATACTGAGATCGGCACCAAACCATGACTTAAAGTTATCGAAAACATCACTGCTGTCGCGGTACACAAACGATTGATAGCTTTCGAGAGCTCTGCTGATTGTGGTATCAAACTGTGCTAATGCAACGCGAATATCACCAACGAGTGCAGTGTCTCCAATCAACTCGTCCAAAATACCAAACGAGGACCACGGAACAACGGTGTGGAAAGAGGCCAAGCGTGATTTCAAGTCAAGAAACTCTTGTCTAAGATCATTGTTGGTGATTCCCTGAGTCAATGCATCCAACTGAACAAAGATATCTTGCGAAAACGGCTTGCCAATGTACCGAGACAATACACGAAGATGGATCAAGTGGTCCAAGATATCATGGTTGTAGAGTTCCGATATCTCGTAGTTTTTTACATGGTCATTGGAGCCAAACCGAATGAGTGATGGAATATGGATATGAGATGCTGTAAACGACTTGACAAACTCATCGCAAGAGCTTGTAGGCGAAATATCACCTGAGTAAAAGAGAGGCAACCAAGAGTCCAAGATCTTGCTTGCTGCTGCCTTGATTGTCAGGTGGGTCAATGAATCCGTGGCCAACTTGTATAACTGTGGTGCCACTTCTTCAAGGAACTGAGAGTAGCTTGAAAAGGGCTGGACCAAGTTGAGAGTCAAGAGTAACTGGTAGTATGGAGACAGAGATTCCAACGCCAGAAGTAACGGTTGGCCTTCTGGATTGTATGCATTGTCACGGACAAACTGCAACAAGTCTGGAAGATGCTTCTGTGGGTGTCTCAACAAGATTTGTTGGAGTTTTCTGTAACGATTGAGCTGCACAATGATCTTGAAGACGTCTGGGTTCTCGTAAGACGCCGGATTCTGAAGATCCAAGTGGTCAAACTCTCCAAATGTCGATTCAAGCTGGCCAGCCAAGTTCTGGCAGTTTTGTAACCGTTCAAAGTCGAATTCGTGGGATAACGATTCGATTTCGTTAGCAAACTTCAAAATCCCGTCGTTTACAAGATCCAGAAGTGGTGCAAGGTTCTGGGAAAGTATTTGGGGCGAGTTTGCATTTGCAGAAACGTACGATAATAGCAGTTTGACAAAGGCGGTTTTTGAGGTAGTTTTCTTGTAGATATAGAGAGAGTTCAAGACCTCGATATTTGTCAATTGGCTAAAGCTGAAAATACGTTTTGGCTTGTAAGAAGAAATCACAAAGCGTTGGAAGTCCATCAAGTCACCAAAGTGTTGGCGGATAAAGTCGGAGTAGTTGTGGTGGGCGGGAAACGGAAACGATGGTGATCTCTTCTGGGTCTTTTTCTTTAGTGAGATGTAGTCAATTTCGTAGTCCTTTTCTGGCGGCTGTGTTGCTAGTGACCGCCAATTGGTTCTGGCAAACACATCCACCGACACTCGAGCTGATAAGAGACGTTTCAGCAACATAGTGAAATGTGGAGTTCAGTATAAGAAGGAGAGTTTTAATTTAGGGAGATCGGGGAATCAGGGAGAGGTGGGTTGCATGCAGGAAACCCGATAACGCGAAAGGATCATGTCGCATGCGAGGGGAGAGTTTGGAGACATTCAGCCACGACATTTGTCATGAAACGCGCGCTTATCCTTCTGACTACACCAGCGATAGTAACATGAAGCAATCGGCAGAAAAAAGTTGGGGCCCGGACAGGTCCGATCGCCTGACAATTTGTTCTGTTGCATAAAGCGTAAATCGGGGGCGAACTGACGAATTGTTCCTTGGCATTGTCTTGCATTTTCTCTCAACTTTTAGTTTACTGTCGTAGTTTCCCTTTACATGTATTGTGGAAATTAGCGACGGAGTTTGTCTTTGGTTTCTAGAATACCTTCAAATTATTCACATAGTTCTGTTTTTGATTTATTTTTTTGTTACTTTTCTTTTTCTCTGTTGATATCTGAGACCTACCCGAGATTTTCCCAACATTCGTACGTTGGCCCACGTTAGACCAACACCTCCGACTAACGCCTCACCCTGTGCCCCCCACTGTATCGAAGACAACGTACGACTGATCGACGCGATGTCTCATGTTCCCGCGCAAAAAAGTCGTCCCACCATTCTAAAAATTGCTTTTTTATTTGCAGTTGGTTTCTTTTTTTTTTGTGTCGACTTCAAACAATAGCCCGCCAACGGTTTTGTCACTACCCTGCTTCAGACTAAAAAAAAATAGCTCTGGGTCTAGTGCCGCCTAAGAAAACAGCATCTTTAGTACTCGTAGTGTAGATTAAATAGCAGCAATATGGTAAAAATTTATGAAGCACATGGTGCCCTGGGTCCCAGGAACAAGGTCACTTCCTCTAATAATTTGTTCTCGGCTCGGCGTTGTCCCCCAAACGGTGAAGTATTATTTATCGCGTTTTATCTTCGCTACTCATGCTTCCTTTGTATAACCTTGCGAATTTCTTTTTCTTTACCCGTTTCGGTATCATCCATCAATATTTGAACCACCCTTCATTAGTGTTGCTCTGTTCTTTTTTTTTTGTTAACCAGTCACCATCACTATCTTGCTACTCTAGAAAGCCCATATTGTTGTTGAATCGGTGGAGATGTCGGAGTCGTACACGTTCCAACATCCCATCCCAACGAAACCATCCTCTCTCAACAGTCGGTTCGTCTATCAAACTTCATGCACATCATCATCGACTACGTCTCCTCCTCCGTCACAAAATGACAAGCTTCCATCCCTTGAAGAGCTTGTAAATGACTGCTTTCTCCATTCCATGAACTTGTTGACAGATCCTCAGAAGATTACATACGTCTCAAACTTTCAAAAACTCATCTCGGAGTTGCATTGCCAGGAGAACCTCGACTTCCTTATAGAAATTTACAAATACGAATACTACCATGACAAATGCTTCCCAATCGATGTGTCTACACAACGTCTCAACAATACTCCGAGCCCATCCATACTGTATTTCCATCTGTCTGTTCCCAAAGTCAAACGAACTCCTACACATTCAAAATGTCGTAAAACCTCTTCCAACTCGTCCGTCAAGTCGGATGATTTGGATCCTCAGGCAGCGCTCGTCAATACTATCGACGACTTGGACCTCAATCCGGTCACCATATGGGAAGACTTAAAGCAGAAAAACATATCGGACGATGATATAGCAGATTCCGAGAGCTTGGGCCTGATCGAAACGGACAACGTGACAGCACAGTGGAACTACATAATCAGCAATTATATCCATGCCAATGCACCCGAGCAAATCAACCTCTCTGAAGAATTGTACAATGAAATACTAAATGAGGACGCCCGCAACTCCATCCACAGACCCCAGATCTTAAATCGTGCTTGTAAAGAAGCAATCCAACTCATAAAAGAAAACGTGTATCTGACTTTTGTCAGCAAATGCAAAATACTGGAATGCTTCTGTGGGAAATCAAAGAAATCTGCACAAAAGCTGCGCCTTCTACTGCCCCCACTCTGTTCGGTCGATAGTGCCACTCCCATCATTAACAAAGCACTTGTTGGAACTTCTCCTTTGCTTGTTCCATCAATCTCCAATGAACAACTGGTATCACGTTCAACCTCTCTTTCAAGCAAGGCTCGCTCCAAAAAGAATCGACTCCTATCCTCCATTTCTACTCTCGGCATATCCAATACTTTAGCATTATCGTCCCGGTCCCCACCAACCAACTCTTCTACGGCCACTGACCCTTCAGTTAACACAACACCCACTTCCTCGACATCTTCCATATCGAACATATGGAGCCATTTAAAGCTGCACCACAAAACTACATCCCTGTCAACCCCAGCCTCATTAGAGACCTCTCCAGTACAAATTCATCTGACTGATGCCAGAGCTGCAACTCAGACCCGAAAACGTGATGGAGAATCTCCGTCATCGGGTTCTTTGAAGTTCTGGTCCAAAAAGCATTAGCATTCTACGGCATTGTGTTTATTTATAGAGTATTAATACTATTGCATCAAATTTAACAGTACAATAAAAGTGAAAGAGAAAACTCCTTTTTGGTAAGCATGTGTAGAGATGAATCGTCAGGTTTGCCTAGGCATGTATAAGTCTGGAGTGACCCATCCTGGTGATTTTAACAAAATCATCAGATTTCTCAGTTTCAGCTTTCCAGTGTCCGTCTCTGGACATCACAAGTCTGGTAACATCCCTATTGTACATCGGATTCAGAGGAATATAGATGACAATGAGTAGATCATGCAATTCAGAAAGGGCGACTAGAAACTCCAGTCTGAAACTTGGGGTACATCTAAAAGGTTCAAATGCAGGAGCTGATTAGATACATTGGGTATCTTAGTAACCAATGTTAAAGATTTCATGTATTGTGATCAGTGTTGAGTTCTTGCATTTTGAATATTCCTAAGTCAGACAAAGCGAACGGGGAGTAGCGCCGCAATTACTGAAGTCTGGCGAACTGATTCCGATAAAATGACAGGTTAATAAAATGCTACAAATTTGGCAGGTATTAGCTGGCCGCTGGTCTACTTTAAAAAATATTAGGATTCACTTTGATTATTTTATGTCAATTTTCTGTTGCTTATTGTTATATTTTTTGAGATACTACAATCTTCTCGATAAAAAACTCGGGTCAATTCAATTTTCAAGCAGAGATACGAAATAAAATCGCTCGAACAGAATTATGTGATTCCAGAGATTTCTTTATTTTTACTGGATAACGTCATTCTCAATTTGGTAAATCTAATCGGCTGAACGGCTTCTCGACACTTTCCCCAAGTGCTTCAGAAATTGTCGACAACTCGCTGTACATCTGGCCATTTTTGTCCTATATAAAATAAGACTTTACATACGAGAATTACAGATTTGGTCTAACCAATTATGTCAAACGTCGAAATGTATGCTAGAGATGTATCAATCTAAGCAGGTTGAGAAGGTGTTTGGCTGTAGAGTTATTTTTTTAATCTGGTTGAGTGCAATCTGCAGTACGTTCAATGAAACATGAACGCTATCTTTCATCGACTATGTTGCATATTTTTTAACCTAATCCAATTGAAATGGCGATAGGCAAGTTAGGAAATTTTCCCGGTGTATTTGCGGAGCGTTTCATGTAAACTTCCTTGAGATACATATATATATTTTTTTAAATCTCCCGGACAACTTTTCGGTGGCTTTACTTGGGTTTCGCTAAGCCTTATGGAGGCATGTATTTTACTAGCCTTTTACAATAACATGTGCCCTACAGTCTGTGGCTTGAGAACTATCGTGATCCGCATTCACAAACCTGTGTACTTTTTTCTGACACGTTGTGGACAATTTTGAAACGGACAAAAATAATAGCTAAGCTCATAACCATGTATTATGTTTGGAGTATTGAAGTGATTTTCATAAAGCTACACGCCACTGGTACGGCGCCAAAAGATGTCGAACGTTTCGATATTGTTTAAAATTGATAATAAACAATTTTCACGTCCTCTAGAAAGTTATTGAACTTATTTGTTCGAAAATTAATTGACAATTCACCTCTCAACATCCACTTAATGTAAGGTTGTTCTTAGTATATAACCACGCCAAGGAAATAAATTAGGCGATGAATTCCTTTAGCCCATATAATAATAAAATTTTTCGTTCAATCTTGCAGTATTAAATATTTTCTTGCAATACTTAATTGAATACCAGAGATTAATGATCATCTGATCCATTTAGATCTGATAAAATGCCATGTAGGTTTTATAGAGATCTGATGGTGAAAATATAAGGCTTCAATGATTTAAGCATTACTCAAAGAGCAGAAATTCACTACAGGATGGAAAATGTGGTCTCTCGTCAAGGCGAACCGTCTACTACCTGATTCAGGCCTAGTCGCCTTTCTTGAGATGTACAATCTTGTAATTTTATTTCTTGGTTATACTTAACTTTGTTGTTAAAGTGATGTAATAAATACTGATTTACTTGAGTTATTCCAAAAAAACTTATAGCTCCTTTACTACTCCGATTCTAATTCCACACTTTGCAACACTTTCATGCTATAGGTCTTATGATTGCTTTCCCATATAATTCCAACTGCTAACATACTTCAACAACAATGATATCCAAATATGACCTTTTTAAAACAAACAATTATTAGCTTGGAAGAAATAAAGGCTATATTAAGCCAAAAAGTCAAAAACCAATGTCTAATTAGTCCTTGGAAGATTGGAATCAAAGCATTCGTGTCAACTGTTGAGCTTTGAACGAGTCATATAACCGTGATACACCAATTAAGGAGATCGACTGTTGCCTACCCATAAAAATAACATTTGAGTTTCAGCAAGTGGCAAATAAAAAGTGTCTTGGCGTAACTATGAAGTGAACATTTATTCAACATAAATTCTCTTGTCAATATATTGATTTAATTTCAAGGATTACTATCTGAACAACTCCTTGGAATACTTTATTGTTAAAATCTAATTGATTTCTCTATTTAGAATGATCTACTTTGGATTGGTGACAACTATGATGTTCTCTTGGATATTTTATATTACAGTGTCAAGCTACGGCACTTGTTGAATAAGGCGGAGTATTTGGTTGTCAGTGTTGCTCGTAGCCGTACTTTGGTCCAATGCAAGATTGATTCTATTAAATTTCAAATCAACTTTACTGGTTCTAGGACAAAAAACTTAGAAACAAATGACTTATAGACTTGGTATCACTAAATTCAAATGCAAGCAGTTTTTCCATATCATTATATGTACTTCAGATAGTAGTGAATAATTACAAAGCGCTTCTATTTTGAACCAGACATAACATCCCCAGAACATCAAGAGTTATTAAAATTGACTACTATATCTACTGATAAATCAACAAAATTCAGGTAAGGCATAATAAGTGCCTGGAGTCCTTCTGCACTTTTGCTGATGATTACTAATTTGGTATCCAAGACAAGCATAAATTACTATTTGAAATCTTAATAATTTTTAAAGTAAACTTTCTATAACCCCTTTTTAGTGACACGCAAAACTCTAATTTTTGGTTAAATTAAAGTCGTTCAAATGACAAACCAAACATGTGCTTGGGTAACACGTTGAAAGTAACAAAACTTAACAAAATTCCTTAGTAGATCAAAATTATTAGATGGATATAACCGATGCTTTAATAAAGAATTTGAAGGTTCAACTTATTAATCTTGGAGTCAAGTCGTCGAATGAATTACGAAGACTAAACACCTTATTAGCTATACCAAAGAATACGAGACACAATGTAACAAAGTTGGAAAGCTTAACTCCACAGTTTCTAGTATTAGATAGTTCAATTGATTTTCAATATGAATGGTGATTTTAATAAATGGTGCACGCCGTCCTGAATGCACGCCGTCCTGAAACTCTAAGTACCAGTAGAATCTCAAATAATTGGAAATACCTCTCAGTACTCTATATAATGCTTTTTACTACCTAGTAAAAAGTTTCATCATACTTGGAATTATATCATTAGAGTTAAGTGTGTGGATGAGCAGGTTAAAGCTATTGTGGTTTCATTAGGGATACTATCCTCACTATGAAGATATTGTATTCGAACTATCTAAGCAAATGCTCTTTCACCATTTATTCTAAGGCAGAAGTAAAATGCTGCAAGTTAATGAAGTGATTCCCATTCACTCAATTACGAGCATTAGAAGTACAGGTAACCATTTGAAAGTCGAAGATCATGAAATCGATTTGGCTGCATTCACATTCCATCCAAT
The DNA here is from genome assembly GCA_030556435.1 of Teunomyces pallodes. Taxonomy (NCBI): domain Eukaryota; kingdom Fungi; phylum Ascomycota; class Pichiomycetes; order Serinales; family Debaryomycetaceae; genus Teunomyces; species Teunomyces pallodes. Next base: position 714,387 of record JAKTUA010000003.1, read on the forward strand.
CTCAATCGGGGACGTTGGCCAGAACTTGACCGATGATCAAAAGTTTGCAATCTTAAAACGGTTGGACTTGGATACCTTGCTTTCGTTGGATTCTTTACCTCCCACTGTAACATTTGTGATTGAGAAGATTCTGTCATTAGGCGAAGCTGAAGCATTCAAGATATTGCAAAATGCACTTATTGAATATGATGAGGATTACAATTTTCCATTGCTGTACTACAGATCTTTAGAATTGTTAGTTGAGTATGGTCCAAAGTACTTCAAAACTGATGAGATCCTAAATACAGAAGATGTCAATCTAGAAAAAAAATATTCGTGAAACTGTGAAAGCAACAAACTGATCTACCAATAGTTCCAAAAGCATTAATGAAGATATCGATGATATATATGACTGGGGATTCCAGGCAAGGGTTGAGGCTGCATTGATTGCATATTATTCCCCGTATCCTGAAGTTAGACCATTCCTGTTGAGACATTCAGAGTCTATGTCTCTGGAATTATTTGGACAGCTATTGGTACATTCATTAACGTATTTTTCACATATAGACAACCAGGTATTGGAATGGGAGGTCTTGTTGTTCAATTATTGTTATATCCTTGTGGAACACATTTAGCGATGATTTTGCCAAAATGGAAATTCAAGATTTCGAAATATGAAATTGATTTGAATCCTGGGCCATGGAGCCAAAAAGAACGAATGCTTGCTACTACTTTCTTTGAATCCTCTGGCGGAAGCTTTAATGTTCAGTATAATATTACAGCACAGAAAGTTCCTCAATTTTATGACAATAGGTCGGTGGATTATGGGTGCCAAATCTTGCTAAACTTATCTACAAACTTTATGGGTTTCGGGCTTGCAGGTGCTTAGAGGAGGTCTTGTGTATACCCAGTCAGATCGGTTTGGCATACTGTTCTTCCTACAATAGCATTGAACAGGGATTTACTACAAAAAGAAGAAAAACAGAAGGTCTTGGGTTGGAATATTTCCAAGTATAAGTTCTTTTTTTGTCGTTTTTTCAGTGTCTTTCGTATACTTCTGGATCCCTTCGTTTCTTTTTCGAAGTCTTAGTCATTTTAACTGGATTACTTGGATAAGACCATATAATCTCGACCTTGCAACGATCACTGGTTCTATTTCGGGTTTGGGTTTGAACCCGTGGCCAACATTTGATTGGAATATGATCTATAATAGTCCATTGGATGTTCCAATTGCAACATTAAGAAGATGTGTTGTTCACTTATTGGGTTTGTTGTTATCGTGATTGTTTACTACACTAACGTCAAATGGGCCGCATATATCCCAATTAATTCTCAAAGGTGTACCAACTAATTACATCACTCCTGATCTTTATTTACATTTATTGTTGTATAATAATAAGGGCAGCGTTTATGATGTTAAAAAGATTTTGAATCCTATAGTACATTTAATGAGAATTCATATCAAAAATACGGCCTACCTTTCTACGGCGCAGCAAATTTAATTTGTTATGGTGTAACATTTGTGGTGTATCCTTTTCATTTGTCAATGAGTACTATGTGAACCGCAGGCAACTCTGGTATGCAATCAAGAAAATGCGTACTATATTCAAGGATCGTCACCAATCCACATATGATGGGTTCAATGATGCTCATTGCAGAATGATGGCCCGTTACAAGGAAGTACCTGACTGGGCCTTCATAATCATCCTCTTGATATCTATCTTGTTTGCCATATTGTGTGTCAAGTTATATCCTGCGGGGAGTCCAGTGTGGATCATATTCTTCACTCTAGGGCTTAACATGATTGTATTGTTACCCTTCACTATACTTGCTTCGGTTGTTGGGGTGGCACCCTCGATTGGAGTAGTAGTGGAATTGGTGTGTCTATATGCCCTTCCAGGTAATGGTTTAGCATTGATGATGAGCAAAGCTTTTGCTGTCCAAATTGACGGACAAGCTCAAACTTATCTCATAGATCAAAAAATGGGACATTACCTGAAGATCCCCCTAGAGCTATGTTCCGTTGTCAGGTTCTTTCGGTGTTAGTCAACTGTTTTATTGGCCAGGCTGTCATTAACTTTGTCATTACCAATATTAAAGATTACTGCAATCCACGTAACTCTCAGAAGTTTACATGTCCCGGACGCACTACATTTTTTACGACATCGCTTGTTCGGGGTGTTCTTGGCCCAAAAAAAGGTGTTCAGCGGATTATACCCTGGCCTACAGTACTGTTTCATAATTGGGTTCCTTTTTTCATTTGCTTGCATTGCATTCAAAAGGTGGTTTCCAAAACGTATTACACAGAACTTTCAGCCAACAGTTATTTTGAATAGTCTTGCTGGGTCATTTGCTCCGTATAACTTGGCATACTTTACAACTGGCGTGTATATTGCAATCGCCTCCATGTCGTATTTGAAAACAAAGTATACTGGATTCTGGTCCAAATACAATTATGTTTTTCACGGTGGTGTACAAACTGGTCTTTCTTTTAGTGTTATTCTGTTTTTTTGCTGTCGGATTCCATCAGAGATCAATTCAGTGGTGGGAAATTCCATGAGCCATAAGAGTAATAGTCGCTTGGGGACTTTCTAGGCTCAACGCAAGAGTAGATGCCCCTGACGGTTATTTTGGTCCCAGGGTTGGTAATTTTCCATAATTAGTTTCTTGTGGTCAATGATAATTGTGCAGTATTACATTTTTTGAAAATTTCATCTCTGTAGAGCGTCTCATCCGCAATTCGAAAGTGAATACAGTATATATTATTTAACTCTGGAACTGCTCTTTTGGTCACAAGTATACACCAATTTATTTCAAAACCGTCAAAAATTGAAATCCCGTAGACATGTACAGAGAATTTTGTGTGATAAGTGTCAAATTGGGGAAAAAAGCGGATACGATGAATTTTACCCCATTGGAAAATTATGGCTAAGAAATTATTTTTTAAGAGTTATTGTTGTGGAAATGTCAGATGATCGCACAATACTAAAATTATTATTTATCTGAACCAATAGTCTTCCATTTATATGAATTTATAATATATATTTTGAAATATTTTATAGCCGTGCATTATGGGCCCTAACACAACCTGACAAAATGCTCCTTAGAGTTCCGAGTGAGGAGTCTTCGGCTTAGATCTAATTTAAAGTTTTCGCGTGAGAGGCATTCAGTCGTCGGTTTTGAGGATATCGTTTTAGAAATTAGTACAGATGCATAACCACCTTCGATCTACACTTCATAAGTAAAAAATTATAAAGAGAACAGGAATTTCAAAGATTATAATTGCAGTACAAGTACCTATATCCTGAAATCTAATAGGTTACTTGTCATTCTTTACACATTCCGTATTTAGATGATACGAGTACTGGCAATCATTTATTTTTTCAAAATATTTTACGATGCGTGAATTTTCTGAACAATCGGCCAGGTCAAAGAAACACTCGCAGCCACTACGATAAAAATATTAGTTGCACGGAAGTCACCGACCAACCAACTTCGAATATTTGATTCCCCTTATCTATAATACTTAAGTTTTATTATATGAGCCGTACGAAATTCGATGGTCATATTCTAACAAGTCCTATTTAAGAAAATGTGTTTCACTTCTTCATAAATTTCTCTAATAACTTCAAGTATGCCAAACGAAAAGGAAGCAATTCCTATTCACTCAATTACGAGCATTAGAAGTACAGGTAACCATTTGGAAGTCGAAGATCATGAAATTGATTTGGCTGCAATCACGTCCAATCCTATATCAATCGGGGACGTTGGCCAGAACTTGACCGATGATCAAAAGTTTGCAATCTTAAAACGGTTGGACTTGGATACCTTGCTTTCGTTGGATTCTTTACCTCCCACTGCAACTTTTATGATTGAGAAGATCCAGTTATTGAGCGAGGTTGAAGCATTAAAAATATTGCAAGACGCAGTAGTTGAATTTGATGAAGATTATAACCTTCCAACTAAGGACTACGAATTCATGGTGGCTTTAGTTGAGAATGCTCCAGAATATCTTACAAGCCCTGAAGTTGCAAACTTGAATGCGGTACTTCATGAAAAAGAATATTTAAAGACCGAGGAAAAGGAAACCTTCAAGGAAACTGATTCCTCTTGCAATGAAGAAAAGGGATTCAGTAGAGACATAAATGGTATATATGACTGGGGATTACAGACAAGAATTGAGGCTGCATTGATTGCATATTATTCCCCATATCCTGAGGTTAGAGCAGTCACTGACCCATTTGATGATCCCACCATTCCTGTTGAGACGTTCAGAGTCTATGTCTTGGGTATTATTTGGACAGCTATTGGTACGTTTATCAATTCGTTTTTTGAAGACAGACAACCAGGTATTTCGTTGGGTACCTCAGTTGTCCAATTGTTCCTTTATCCATGCGGTATCTTCTTAGCTTGGGTATTGCCAAAATGGAAATTCAAGGTCTGGAAATATGAAATTGATTTGAATCCTGGTCCATGGAATCATAAGGAACAAATGCTTGCAACAATCTTCTATTCTGTCTCAGGAGCTTCCATGTACGTTCAATCCAACATTACAGCTCAAAGGATTCTGATATACTATGATAATCAATGGGCTGATTACGGATACCAAATATTGTTGATTTTATCTACAAATTTCATGGGTTTTGGATTTGCTGGTATGATAAGAAAGTTCTGTGTCTATCCTACAAAATCCGTTTGGCCAACACTCCTTCCAACCTTGGCTTTGAATAAAGCATTGATGCAAAGAGAACAGAAGCAAAATATCAACGGCTGGACCATTTCCAGATACAACTTTTTCTTCATTGTATTTGCTTCCTCGTTTGTTTACTTTTGGATTCCAAATTACCTCTTTCAAGCACTTTCCACTTTTAATTGGATGACTTGGATCAAACCTAACAATTTTAATCTTGCCGCGATCTCTGGTACCCAGACTGGATTAGGGGTTTCTCCATGGACTACCTTTGATTGGAATATTATTTCGTTCAGTACTCCGTTGGTAATTCCGTTTGCTACAACTGTTAATACTTACATTGGTGGTATTCTCGCACTTATTTCAATTGTTGGTATTTACTGGACTAATACCAAGTGGACCGCGTACTTACCAATCAATTCCAATTTGTTGTTTGATAACACTGGGAATTACTACGATGTCAGACAAATTTTAAAGCCGGACAGTACTTTCGACGATGAAGCGTACCAGAAAGTTGGTCCCCCATTCTACACCGCCGCCAATATGGTTAACTATGGTGCATTCTTTGCTTTATATCCATTTTCCTTTGTCTATGAGTGTTACGTTAATCGCAAGCAACTCTTGTATGCAATCAAGAAATTGGGTGGTATATTCAAAAACCGACACCAATCCACATATGATGGGTTCAATGATCCTCATTCCAGAATGATGGCCCGTTACAAGGAAGTACCTGATTGGGTATTCCTTGTCATTCTTTTATTATCTATCATGTTTGCCATATTGTGTGTCAAGTTATATCCAGCAGAAAGTCCAGTGTGGATTATCTTTTTCACGCTTGGTCTTAATTTTGTCTTCTTGTTGCCCTTCACCACCCTTTTCTCCGTTACTGGAAACACTCCAGCTCTTAATGTTTTGGTTGAATTGATCTGTGGATACGCACTTCCAGGGAATGGTTTGGCATTGATGATGATCAAAGCACTCGGTGTCCAAATTGATTCACAAGCTCAAAATTATGTTAGTGATCAGAAGATGGGTCACTACCTTAAGATCCCTCCTAGAGCTATGTTCCGTTGTCAGATGTTGTCTGTCTTGATTAATTCTTTTGTTGGTCAAGCCGTTATCAACTTCGTCATTACAAATATCAAAGACTACTGTCAACCACACAACCCTCAGAAGTTCTCATGTCCAAACGCATCTACATTCTTCACTTCATCAGTGGTATGGGGTGTCATCGGTCCTAAGAAGGTCTTCAGTGGATTATACCCAATTTTCCAGTACAGTTTCTTGATTGGTTTCCTTTTTGCCCTCGTTTGTATTGCATTCAAGAGATATGCACCACATCGTTATAGCAAACACTTCCAGCCCACGATTATGATTTACGGCATCTCGGGTACCTTTGCACCATATAATTTGTCATACTATACACCTGGTTTATATGCTGCAGCTGGTTCTATGTTGTACTTAAAGAATCGTTACACTGCTTTCTGGTCAAAGTACAATTATGTGTTTTCTGGAGCAATGCTGTCTGGCGTTGCATTCAGTGCGATCATCATATTCTTTGCAGTTCAGTATCATGCTAAGGATATCTCATGGTGGGGCAATAATGTCAACAACAATGGGTTAGATGCCATGGGATTATCCAGATTGAATGCGACTGTGGATGCACCAGATGGATACTTTGGCCCAAGAATTGGCCACTTCCCATAATGCATTACAATTTCAGCAATATGGATATCTTGTGGCTTATTGCCACAACATATGAGATAATAACAAAATGTTTATAGCTCTTAGATTGTTCCCCATCCATGTTTTATAATCTTCTCTAAGTACGAGATGAACTTACTGGTCAAACTATCTGAATTTGGAAAACAATGATACTAGATTACGAGTATGTAGAATGTTAGGCGTCCGAAGTTGAATGTATTCTGGAAGGTTAAAATAAGTCATCTCTTGAACTATTTTCACAAGTGCAGCAAGCATATGCTTATGTGGCATCAGGGTTTCGTTGCGAAATTGTACATTTGCAGATCACCTTTTCTTATCTGACTTATCTGACGACAATAATTTATGAACCTTAAAACAGAATATTATTATGGCCGTTCAGTGAAGGGAAAATGAACAAAGCCAAAATATACGATCAGCTTTTATCAATCCCTACTTCTAGGTTTTACCCAATTTCATGCAACTTTCATCTGGAGCACCTCAGGTAACAGTTCTTAGCGTATGAAAAATATGGTGTCAGAATTCAGTGGATTGATACGCTGGAGGAAAATAATAAATTGGGTGCAAAACTGTCGGTGGGACTCAGAAAAAAGTGAGGCGCTAAATTGCCTTGCTGTCTAATTTTCAAGAGTTACGAGGCTTTTTTTTTTTGAATTTGGGAATCTCACAGTCATTAATATGTTACCGCTCATTTCCAACTGTCACTTGACGCCGAATTTCTTATTAAACCCTTTTATTTGATTTGCCTCTCATAACCATAAATATTTTATCACGGACGCAAAATCATGTCAGACAAGAAATTTCTGTGGTTCAAGAAACCTTAATTAAATTATTACGTTAATCGTTAAATTATGGTGCCGTGTAACTAATTGTTGAATGCTATCAACTAGGGGTATATATGCCAGCTGATATTTTCCTCTGTAAATATTTGTTCGATATAGCGAAGCAATAATGTCAAACGAAAAGGAAGCAATTCCTATTCACTCAATTACGAGCATTAGAAGTACAGGTAACCATTTGGAAGTCGAAGATCATGAAGTTGATTTGGCTGCAATCACGTCCAATCCTATATCAATCGGGGACGTTGGCCAGAACTTGACCGATGATCAAAAGTTTGCAATCTTAAAACGGTTGGACTTGGATACCTTGCTTTCGTTGGATTCTTTACCTCCCACTGCAACTTTTATGATTGAGAAGATCCAGTTATTGAGCGAGGTTGAAGCGTTGAAAATATTACAAGACGCTGTTGTTGAATATGATAACGACTATAACCTTCCAACTAAAGACTATGAATTCTTGGTGGCTTTGGTCGACAATGCTCCCGAACATCTTAATGAAAGCTCGCTGGTTGCAAACTTGGATACCGTCCTTGATGAAAAGAGCTTGGCCCACACTTATGTTAAGGACGTTAAGGATTCCAATTCATCCTCCGACGGCGAAAAAGGGTTCGCTGAGGATATACACGGTATATATGATTGGGGACTACAAGCTAGAATCGAGGCTGCATTGATTGCATATTATTCCCCATATCCTGAGGTTAGAGCTGTCACTGACCCATTTGATGATCCCAACCTTCCTGTTGAGACTTTCCGAGTTTATCTTTTAGGTTTGATTTGGACAGCCATTGGTTCATTCATCAATTCGTTTTTTCTGGACAGACAACCAGGTATTGGATTGAGTACCTCAGTTGTTCAATTGTTTCTTTACCCATGCGGTGTATTATTGGCCTGGGTTTTACCAAAATGGAAATTCAAGATCTGGAAGTATGAAATTGATTTGAATCCTGGGCCTTGGAACCATAAGGAACAAATGCTTGCAACAATCTTCTATGCTGTCTCGGGAGGGTCTATTTACGTTCAGTCGAACATTACGGCGCAGAAAATGAAAATGTATTACAATAATCAATGGGCAGATTATGGATACCAGATCCTCTTAGTATTGGCCACGCAGTTCATGGGTTTTGGATTTGCAGGTATCCTTAGAAAGTTCTGTGTCTATCCTACAAAATCCGTTTGGCCAACACTCCTTCCAACCTTGGCTTTGAATAAAGCATTGATGCAAGGAGAACAGAAACAGAATATCAATGGCTGGACCATTTCCAGATATAACTTTTTCTTCATTGTATGCTCCTGTTCATTTCTTTACTTCTGGATCCCAAATTATCTTTTCCAGGCACTTTCCACATTCAATTGGTTGGCTTGGATCAAACCTGATAACTTCAACCTTGCAACTATCACTGGGTCTCAAACAGGGTTGGGTGTCAATCCATGGCCCACTTTCGATTGGAACATGATTCTGAACGCACCATTGATTATTCCATTTGCCACAGTGATTAGTATGTATATTGGTTCCCTTATAGCTTTCTTTGCAATCGTTGGAATATATTACACCAATACTAAGTGGACCGCGTACTTACCAATCAATTCCAATTTGTTGTTTGATAACACTGGGAATTACTACGATGTCAGACAAATTTTGAAGCCGGACAGTACTTTCGACGATGAAGCATACCAAAAGTATGGTCCACCATTCTACACTGCTGCAAATATGGTCAACTATGGTGCATTCTTTGCAATCTATCCATTTGCATTTGTCTACGAATGTTACGTTACGCGCAAGCAGCTCTGGTACGCAATTAAGAAGATAGCTGGCACATTCAAGAACCGACACCAATCCACATATGATGGGTTCAATGATCCTCATTCCAGAATGATGGCCCGTTACAAGGAAGTACCTGATTGGGTATTCCTTGTCATTCTTTTATTATCTATCATGTTTGCCATATTGTGTGTCAAGTTATATCCAGCAGAAAGCCCAGTGTGGATTATCTTCTTTGCTCTCGGACTTAATCTTGTGTACTTGTTACCACTCACAATACTTCTTTCCGTTACAGGATCTGCACCAGCTCTTAATGTTTTGGTTGAATTGATCTGTGGATACGCACTTCCAGGGAATGGTTTGGCATTGATGATGATCAAAGCACTCGGTGTCCAAATTGACTCACAAGCTCAGAACTATATCGGTGATCAGAAGATGGGTCACTACCTTAAGATCCCTCCCAGATCTATGTTCCGCTGTCAGATGCTCTCGGTATTTGTTAATGCTTTTGTTAGTCAAGCTGTCATCAAATTCGTCATGTCCAATATCAAAGACTACTGTGAACCGCACAATCCTCAGAAGTTTACATGTCCTGGCTCGTCTACTTTCTTTACTTCTTCGGTAATTTGGGGTGTCATTGGTCCTAAGAAGGTCTTCGGTGGATTATACCCAATATTCCAGTACAGTTTCTTAATGGGATTCCTTTTTGCGTTGCTTTGTATTGCCTTCAAGAGGTATGCTCCACAACACTACACTAAACATTTCCAACCCACCGTCATTATTTACAGTATATGTGGAACATTTGCTCCTTACAACTTGACATATTATACAACTGGTTTGTATTTGTCTTTCTTGTCTATGCGGTATTTGAAAAAGCGTTATTCTGCTTTCTGGTCGAAGTACAACTATATTTTCTCTGCTGGGATGGATTCTGGCGTTGCATTCAGTGCGATCATCATATTCTTTGCAGTTCAGTACCACGCCAAAGAAATATCATGGTGGGGCAATGATGTCAATAGCAATGGCTATGATGCTATGGGATTATCCAGATTGAATGCGACTGTGGACGCACCAGATAGCTATTTTGGCCCAAGAATTGGCCACTTCCCTTAATTATATTGATGAGTTTCTTATATAAGTTGCAAAAAATAATGCAAGCTGTGTTTTGAATTATTTAAATGATTGCGTTTAACACCGACTGTAGCAAACCGTGTTGCAGAAAAAAAGTTTTGATACATTAAAGAACCCTTGGTCGATATATGATTTTGTAAAGGTCTCTGTGCAATTTCCTAATAAGAAATCGTTAATGTGACAATACTAAAATAGAATATTGAGAATAGGTTCAGAGATTATGGTGTTGGGTGGGCAAATAAAAAAAAATTTGCGGAATTCTATTTTTTTAAACATATTTTACTTTTTCTGAAAAAAGTATCGGAAGGAAGAAGCACCATATTGTTTGTAGCGATGGAGAATTGAGAATTTGCTTGGACCAAGGGCCCTTGATTAAACCTTAAAAGCCACTCTTCTGACCAGAATGTGAAGTTATTTATGAGTGTTTTATTGGGTCCACAGAGCTGAAACTACGAGAATCAAACAAATGAGAATAGTTTCGAAGGGAATTTGGCATACGTTTGAGTTAGAAATCTTGGCCAGCAACAAAATGAGATAAAAGAACTAATGCATATCTGCCTATGCCTTTCGGTTACTTGAGTTACAAGGATTTTGTCTATATTTTTGCTCTCTTTCCGTGATATACTCGATTCTAATCTTATGTTTTATATTTAAAATTATATTGTATTAATCTCGTATCCTATGTCTATTTCGGCCCGAAGTACTTGTGACTTTGTTAGGCATTATTTTTATGAAGAGATGGAAAGCCACGGGTGATTTACGTACGGTAATTTAAATTTACAACCATTGGCTAAAGCACAATGTACATATTAGTTACCTTCTAAGGATTTACTTAATGGAGCATTTCCCGACTTGGCCAGTTGTATATTGATAACGTTCCGGCGGTCCTGATGTTTTCGTGAATAAGGGAGAAAAAATGGTGCCGTGTCGAAGGTCGGCTACAGTCACATTCGCTCCTAATCAGAAACCCCTTTTTTGGGTGCGCAATTCTCATAAAGAATGTTGTACAATGGCAACCCTTGACAATTTGACAGCTTCTATGCGATCCCCCGTATGTAATGAAGGAATGCAACCTAAGTTCACAACTTGAAGAAGTATCTTTAATGTGGCACAAATTGAATCAAAAGAAATAAAACAGCACAGTAGCGAAGCCCTTATCTTTTTACTTTTAGACATTTTTGTTGTGTAGATTTTAGTCAATTCTTATCAGCTGTGTGAACCCTCTCTATTTCGACACGTAGCAAGTCTTTCAAAAATATATGGTGCATATGGTTTTCTGTAGGATAAAAAGCCGCAACTTTCACCCCCCCCCCCTAAGAAGATTATTCAAGAGGTACAAGATTTGAAGAGACATGTCGGACACAGTACTTGAAAAGATTGGATGCTCATTAGTCGTGGGCGAAAGGAGATTTGAATTGAAGTTGTTTCATATTTTTGATTTAATGGTGTCATGGGGTCCAGGTTGTATCCCTAAATCGGTACTTGACCGTAACCCGAACGGAATAACGGTGCGGGTAGGGCAGGCAGAAGAGGAGCCAGAACTTGAGAAGATCAAAGAAAGCGAGAAGGTATCTTTAGTTGAAATTGAAGAATCAGAAGTTGAAAAAGAGTCGGAATTAAAGAAGGAGATCTAAGTTTGTTTTTCTCCGTCTACTTCAGGATAATTTTTTTCTATATTGGTTGGTTTTAATATATTTTTATGATTGGGTGCTTTCGCCTGGAGTTTGTTTGAATCCACTGGTGAATTATGATTTTTTTATTTACAATGCACAATTATTATGAATTTTCTTGTGTCCAATGAAATATTACAAACTACAAACAATATATTTCATCGTTGTATTGCGGGATTTTGATGAGATGTTTTCTTCATTTCAATGAGGGTTTTTTTCTCTCTCTTTTCCTTCTCTTTTCCTTCTCTTTCTTTCTTTATCGTAATCTCGTTGAGCGAAAAAAAGGATTGGTCGAGAGAAAAGAAAAAAACCCTAACCTGCATATACCCACTGATCTAATACCGCGCTTAGATGGTTAAATTACCAGAAAAAGTATGAGTCAATACCCAAAAAAACTTTTCACTACTCTTTTCTTTCTGAATCTAGCTATAACTTAGTCAGGTTCATTCTATTCCTTATGTTTAGACAGGTATCCAAAAGAGTAACGGCGTCTATCAAGACTCCAGCGACTCCAGTTTCGCTTGCAAGAACCGCATTTGCGGTAGCCGGTCGTCTCGCACTTGCCCACCACTACGCCAGAGGCTACTCCACCAGATCGACAGTGGTCCAGCTTTTGAACAATATTGGGTCCAAGCGTGAGGTAGAGCAGTACTTGAAGTACTTTACGTCGGTTTCCCAGCAACAGTTTGCTGTCATCAAGGTCGGTGGGGCCATCATTACCCAACAACTCCCCGAGTTGGCGTCGTGTCTTGCGTTCTTGTACCACGTTGGGCTTTACCCCATCGTGTTGCACGGAACCGGTCCTCAGATCAATGAATTGTTGGAACACGAAGGCGTTGAACCCGAATACATTGATGGGATCAGAGTCACCAACCCCAAAACTATGGAAGTAGTTAGAAAATGTTTCTTGGAACAGAACTTGAGATTGGTCACAGCTCTTGAAAAGATGGGAGTTCACGCCAGACCCATCACTGCTGGTGTGTTTGGTGCCGAATATTTGGAGAAGGATAAGTACCAGTTGGTTGGTAGAGTCAATTCCGTTAACAAGTCTCCAGTCGAATCGGCCATTGAAGCCGGCTACTTGCCCATTTTGACCTCGTTGGCCGAAACTCCCTCGGGACAATTATTAAATGTTAATGCTGACGTGGCTGCTGGTGAGTTGGCCAGAGAATTCGAACCCTTGAAGATTGTCTACTTGAACGAAAAGGGAGGAATCATCAACGGAAATACCGGTGAAAAGGTCAGTGTGATCAACTTGGACGAGGAATACGAAGACTTATTACAGCAGAGCTGGGTCAAGTACGGTACCAAGTTGAAAATCAAGGAGATCCACGATTTATTGCAACACTTGCCCAGATCATCTTCGGTAGCCATCATCGACGTGAACGACTTACAAAAGGAATTGTTCACGGATTCTGGTGCTGGTACTTTAATCAGAAGAGGCTACAAGTTGATTAACCGCAACTCTTTGAAAGAGTTTGGCAATCCTGATTTGTTGAGAAACGCATTGTTGAGAGACCCAGAAATCAAGGCCGGAAAGTTATCGGTTGCTTCTTACTTGAAGACTTTGGAAACCGTCAAGTTCAAGAGTTACGGTGATGAACCATTGGAAGTTTTGGCCATTGTGATTGATGACGATTCCAAGATCCCTAAGTTGGACAAGTTTTTATCTTCCAAGAACGGATGGTTGAATAACGTCACGGATAACATTTTCAACTCGATCAAGAAGGATTTCGGCTCTTTGTGCTGGATTGTCAATGAAAACGACGCCAATTTGTCATGGTATTTCTCCAAATCCGATGGTTCGTTTGCTAAGAATGGTGAAATACTATTCTGGTACGGTTTGAAGACAGAACAAGTTTCTGCATTGATCAAGGAATTCGATTCGTCTTCGATTGGTTCATCGTTGTCATCAGCAAAGGAATCTGGGGTTTTCAGTTCTCCAACACAAAAGAGAGGTTTCCATTCGTCAGCTCCAAGATTTTCCAACCCTAACCCACCACTTCGTGAAGGTAAAAGCACCAAAAAGGCCAGAGTGGCATTGATTGGTGCCAGAGGTTACACGGGCCAGAACTTAATCAGCATGATTGACAATCACAAGTACTTGGAATTGTCACATGTGTCTTCGCGTGAATTGAATGGCCAGAAGTTAAAGGGCTACAATAAGGCCAACATTGTGTACTCGAACTTGCAGATTGAAGATATCAAGAAGTTGGAGGAAAATGGCGAGGTTGACGTTTGGGTGATGGCTTTGCCCAACGGGGTGTGTAAGCCATTTGTGGATGCAATTGATTCCGTTCCCAACTCGAGTTCCAAGATCATTGACTTGTCTGCTGATTACAGATTTGATACTACTGGTGAATGGGTGTATGGGTTGCCTGAGCTCGAAGATCGTGCTACGATTGCTGGTGCCAGAAAGATCTCGAACCCCGGCTGTTATGCCACTGCTGCTCAGTGTGCAATTGCTCCATTAAAAGAGTATATTACCGGTACACCAACGGTATTTGGGGTTTCTGGGTATTCTGGAGCAGGGACAAAGCCTTCGCCTAAAAACGACGTGAAGTTTTTGGAAAACAACTTGATTCCATACTCATTGACGGACCATATTCATGAACGGGAGATCAGCAACCAATTGGATTTGGACGTTGCGTTTACTCCGCATGTAGCACAATGGTTCCAAGGTATTTCACATACGATTTCGATTCCGATCAAAAAGGGATCGATTTCGTCGAGAGATATCAGAAACATTTACCAGGACAGATATGCTGGTGAGCAATTGATTACGATTTCCGGAGAAGCTCCGTTGGTTAGAGATATTAGTGGTAAGCACGGGGTTGTGATTGGTGGATTCGCAGTCAACTCGAAGGAAGACCGAGTGGTGATTGTAGCCACCATTGACAATTTGTTGAAGGGAGCTTCGACCCAATGTTTACAGAACATTAACTTGGCATTGGGATACGGTGAATACGAAGGAATCCCCGACGATTTGGTCATTAGAGGTTAGTTTAGTTTTAATAAAAACGTTTATATAGGGGAATACCTGCACATTGCGACTTTATATATCAAAAATGGTACCAAAAACTATACCAGGCAGCAAATGTTGGTATCGCCAGAGAACTTTGGGCTAGTTGAGCCCGGGATTTTCCGGTGTACGAAACTTGAATCGGAAAACTTTGCCTTTTTAGAAACACTTAAGCTCAAAAGCATTGTTGTTTTGGATGCAGAAAAACCGCCACGGCTCCTTAATCTGTTTGTCGATGCCAATCATATTGAGCTTTTCAATCTTGGTGGGCTCAAGATCTCAAATCACCATCATCGATCAGAGCAGAAAAATGATGGAGATGATGATGAACGATCATCGACCACGAGCCGGAGCTCAGAGCGTACTGAAGATGCAGTGGAGGATCGGAACATGCTTGAAGTGGCGAGTCTTCGCAGCCGTAAGAACGAGCAATGGATGTTGATTGAAAAGAACATTGTTCGAAATGCGTTTGAGTTGTTGTTGAATCGTACCAAGCACAATATCTTGTTGATTGACAGTACATCGACGTTGGTGGGGATTTTGCGTAAGATCCAGAAATGGAACTTCAACTCGATCATCAACGAGTACCGTATCTACACCGGCAACTCATCCAAGAACAATTACTATGCTGCCAATTTCTTGGAATTGGTTCAAGTTGAGTTGGTGGCGTATGAAATCGACCATATGAATCTGCAAATCAAGCGACAGCTAGAAGCGGAAAAGAACCAACAAACTTCGAGCCAGTGGCTTGAAGTCGAATCTCCTGTTGTCCGTTCACCTCGAGGCGTTTCCAGAAGATTATCGCGGCACAATCTGGTAGATCTGGAACAGCAACAACAACAACAACAACAATTGTGGGACGAGGACGAAACGATTGATGATGAAGATATGGATGATGATATGCTTTCTGCTTCGCCACAAATTCCTGCCAATCTCCTCAAACTTGTGGAACAGCGGAAACAGGAAAAGAGTCGAGAAATCGATTCCGATACCGAGACACCGCCTCTGACATCGCCAAAAATGAGTGCATTCAACAGTCGGCATAATAGTTTCAATAACGATTTCTTTAGTGCAGCACGGGCAAACCTTGAACGGCGTCGGAGTTCGATCGACTCGAAGTTTATGCGGGCAGGCAACAGCAAGTTTCGTAAGGAGGAAGCGAAACGTAGTGCCAAAGAGACTAAAATACTTACAACTCAAGAGATGGATGCTATCAAAGAAAAGTACGATTACATGTACTATAAAAATCTAAACAAGTACCCGGTGGAGTACGAAAACGTGAGTGTGATCAAGATGCGGTTACCTCCCGATGCCAAGTTGCCGGACTGGTTTGTTCACGGGCGGAACTTCTGGGAAGACAGTTTTCGGAGATTAAATAGTGAAATATAAGTCTATTTTTGGTAGTTTTTGCCCCAGGTGGGCTTGGAAGAAGAAGATTGTGATTGTTGTTGTTGCTGGTGGGCGTATTGGTTGACGTGACCGGTGCTGGCGGAGTTGAGCATGCGTTCACGTAACCGTGAACCTGTCGAGTAGCTGTTGCTGCGTCCAGGACCCGCTGGCTGGGCAGGCAGACTGCTGTAGCCGGCTCCAGGCACTGCCTGTTGCCGTGACCGGTTGTACATGTCCTGTAAGCGGCTCAGGGACCGTGGATGGTATCCCTGGGAGTCAAACTGCGGAGTTGATTGGTTGAGGGCCGAAGTCAGGTTATACTTTGCTCGGATAGGTTGATAAGGCGACGGTTGATGTTGTTGTTGATGTTGATGTTGTTGTTGTTGGAGATTGACGCCGAGCCATTCGGGAAACGGCTCGCCCTTTTCAGAAAAGTACTTCACAAATGCAAGATGAATCAACGTGTCGTCATCAGAAACACCATCTTTTTCAGTATTAGAAATGGAAAGGTTGGAGAATTTGGAGCTGTAATTGTCTTTGATTTTGGCAAAGAAGCCACTGGACGCTGACATGTTGATGGAGAATTAATCATGTGACGAAAAATGTTGATAATCACAGACACAAAAAGCGGCTATGAAATGACGATGAAATGAAAAGACGAAAACAGAGAAAGAATAAAAGAAACAAGAAAAAGAAAGAATTCAATGAAATCAACGAAATCACCAAAAAAAAAAGGTGAAAAACTTGTTTTATTCTTTTTGTTTCTTTGTTTCTTTCTTTATTTCCTCTTTTCTTCTCTTTCCCATAATACTTTTCTTTTCGCAGCTCATCTGAAAAATTAATCGTCATGTTCAGAACCGTTTTGAGGAGCCAGTGGCGAGCCGTGCGTGGCTTTGCACACGCCAATAGGCTTGCAAATGAAGCTGTCGCACCAATAACGAATCTCCAACTGATGAAGGCACTGAACCGTTTCCATAACTCGCTCGTGGCCGCGGTCGAAAAGGCATCGTTTAAAGAATTCACTCCGGTCCAAACAGAATCAATGGTGCCGATTCTCGAACAGGAAAAGGGTGTGGTGGTCCGTGCTAAGACAGGAACAGGTAAAACATTGGCTTTTGTCATTCCCACGCTTCAACGACTCTTTGAAGCCGCCCAAATCCTGCTGGCCAAGGTCAAAAAGGTCGGCGTGCTTGTCATTGCTCCCACAAGAGACTTGGCGCTCCAGATCGAAACTGAATACAAAAAGATCATTGGACACATGCCACGTACCATGAAAGATAAGGCCCAGATCCAGCTTTTGATTGGAGGCACCCGTTCCCAAATTAATACCAAGTATCCTCCTCAAATCATGGTCTGCACGCCAGGAAGACTTAAGGACGTGCTTTCGAGACCACAATACGCTCGTCTCTTCTCTCAGCTCGAATATCGTGTGTATGATGAAGCAGATCGTCTTTTGGATGTTGGGTTCCGTGACGAATTGGACGATATCGACTCGATTCTCAAGGAAATCCGTCCTAAGGACACCCCAATGTTCCGTTCGGTATTGTTTAGTGCCACCGTTGATGATGCCGTTACCAACTTTGCCGTGGATCAGATTGGTTCTGACTACAAGTACATTGATTGTGTTGACGAAACCGAAGGTGAAGCACACGAAAACATTCACCAAACCCTTGTCAACACCAGAGACGTCACCGATACGTTCCAGACTGCTTTGCTGTACTTGGTAAAGAATATCGACGATCCAAAGTTCAAGACAATTGTGTTTTTACCCACAATTACCGGAGTTGAATGGTTTGCACTGGCATTGTTTGCTGCCCGTAAACAGTTTGCTCCGCAAGCTGGCTTTTCCAAGATCCTCAAGCTCAACGGAAAGATGTCCCAGGCTGCCAGAGACCGTGCGGTGCGTTTCTTCAGGCGTGCAGACCACGGCATCTTGGTTTGTACTGATGTTGCGGCACGGGGCTTGGATTTCAGCGACGTTTCGCATGTTGTACAGCTTTCTCCACTGCCACAAGTTGCTGATTATATCCATAAAGTTGGAAGAACAGCTCGTGCGGGTGCCAAGGGCCAGGCGTTGTTATTCCTTACGAAAAATGAGCTCAAATACAAGAACGTGTTGCAGAAACAACGTGGAATCCGGTTTGCTGAAGAAGTGACTTCTACAGACTTGGAACCGTTCCAAGACATGTTTTCGCAGCTTCAGATGGATGAAGAAGAGATTGAAAACTTTTTGAATACGTACTTGAGTTTCCAGAAACAAGTGGCGTCGGTTTTCCGTCTCAACTTCGACCGTTGTGCCTTGGAAACCATCGATTTGTACCGTCAATTGGTACACGATCCTGCGGCCAAGTTCCATGTCTCGAGAAACTATGCTGAGAAGATCTTGAACCTTGATTATGCGGTGGCTGATCAGATTTTCACCACGCCTGGCGGATTCACTCGGAGAGTATCGAACAATCGTGCTTCGAAACGTGGCACGTTTGACAGAAAGCAAAACTACAGTAGAAACGACCGTTCCAAGAGCTTCTCACATCGTGGTTCTGGAAACAGCGGCAACAACTATAAGAGACACGATAACAGAAGATCTTACTCCAACGAATGGTGATTTGTGTATATAGCAATTGTATATAGAATAGTAAATAGAATTTGGAAAAGAAAATGGATTTCATTTTAAAGAGAGAAAGAGAGTTGATGTAGTTTTTACAAGATCTATGTATAATATGATAATGAAACTTTTAAAATACATTTAATGCCTCAACGGACGTTTTCTTTTCTTTGCCACGGTTTTTCTAAACCGGTTGATCGCTGGAAACAGCTTTCTCAGGACGTCTTCATGGCCAATGTACGCATCGCGGGTCAAAATCACATACACCAACAAACAAATGATGATGATACTGTTAAACACCGACACTTTCTTGTGGAAATTGAGATCCAGCGCGAGATTGGCAATCTTCTTGCGGGATTCGGACAACATCGAGCGCTGACGCACCTCCTGGCCATGCAAGAGCCGTGCGTAGTCGTCGTGCATCTTTGTGTATGAGTCCTTGAAGCTGAGAAGCTGGAGAAAGAACGTGGAATTGAACGACTCTATAAGCGCATCAAAGTTGAGCGATTGTCGACGTTCCAAGTTCGTGAATGCAGTGGAGAGAAGCTTGCTCTGCTCCTCAATGTAAAGTAACGACAACGATGCGTTTGATTCCAATAAATTTAGTCGTTTCACAATGTTTTTGTATATCGATTCTTGCGTCGTGGTGGTCGCTGACTTAGTTTCTGTGGCCGCCGGCGATATTTCAGGGTCAGAAACCATGGAAGAACCAGCATCACAGTACTCAAAATCCTTGAGGAACTCGTTGAGTCCCAAATGTGGAAGCACCACACGACATTCGGTGATGTTCGTTACCAACAGGTTAATGGCAAGAGGTGTCTGTGGCGGGGCTTCGGCAGGTACTTGTGACGGAATCTCGTTCTCCTTAAACTCTTCCATCATTGTCTTGCCATGAACACGAACAAGCGAGATCGGACAGTAGAATTCGTTGCCATAATGGCTCAAGATCTCGAGTTTCAAGTATCGGGCCCAAATCAACGGGTTTTCCACCCTAAAAGTCTGTGTATCGCGGACATTTTCCGCCTGAAACTCGCCCAAAAGCTGCCAGTTACCCAGAGGAAACCGGTCACTCACCGAAATCTTGATATCCTTGAACATCGACGAAAAGAATTCAAAGTTTCCCATCACCACTGAATCCACAAGAATGTCCTGGCACAACTCGATAATCACAAACTTGTTGGGCTCCGAGCACTGATTGAGGAGATACGAGTCTTTGTTCTCAACAAGAATCGCCGAGGCACCTTTGGCATGTGCATTGGATTGGATCACCGTCGCCGCACATCCCACCGATGCATAGTTAAACTTATCCTTGTAAACTTTGCCAGTAGGAGGAGGAGAAGAAGTCGTGTTGGTGATGTTGGAAACGTTTACCTTTGTGGTGACATTCAATGCAGCCACCACGGGATCCTCTTCATGTTGCTTGGTATCGTTTTCCTTGTGCTTCTTCCATTCTTCAAATGACATAAAATGGCACTCCGACGTGTTGGTATCGTTGGCGATATCTTTGGCAAGCTGGATTTCTTCCAATCCCACACTTTCACTCGCTTCCTCTGTTTCTGTTGGTTCCGCAGATACTACGGTTGTTGTGACGATGACGACGGGCAGTGTATGGGTGGCAGCGCTGGTGGTACCCGCGCTGAAATAGTTGCTGGAACGGCATTTGGCGCAAATAAAGTCAGATTTCAGCAGCACAGCGGTGTTCTGTGGCACTGATGTCTCCTGCGATAGACCTGCTACGCTAGAAACCGCTGAAACTAGTAGTGCTAGCACTAGGAAACAGACCATTAATTCGGAAAAATTTTGAAGGTTTCAGATAAGAATATGCGACATAAGAACCGCGACATTTTGAGCCACAGGTGATCGATCGATCGAAAACCGCAATTTACAGTTTAGATTGACGGGAATTTATTATTACAATTAATTTTATTATTTCTACGATTCGAGATTATTTTCTGCTGATTACTTCCCGGTTCTATTTGCAACTGACGGAATGCGAATTACTTATTAATGAGTCCTATGCTAAATGTCTTCGGTGAACCGCGAGCGGGAATTGTTTGAAACGCTATCACTGCGGAAGATGGGGTGGTCCTGGATTGGGTACTCGGGATGTAGCTGCTGCAGCAGGCCCCCGGCTCCCGGAAGCGTATCATGCTCGTAGTCCGTCGGGTTGAACTCAGACTCGCTCAGCTCTTCCTTGTCGTGGTTTTCGTTGAAGTTGAACTGGTCCAGCATCGCCAACGGATGTCCAAACGAGTTCATCCGTGTATGACCCACCGACGAACGTGCTGTGTTTGAGTTGGTATCTTTAATCACACTGTTCAGGCCCGAAGTGTTGGTGGCAGTCGACTTGAACACCGAGTCAAGATTATTGTTATTGGTGACACCCCGGTAAAAGAAATCGTCGTCGCCGGGTCTCGACACCGATTCCTGATTGCCGTAGCCAGGAGGAGCAGGCACAGTGCCAAACGAGTCGTACTGGACGTTCCGCTCGAGATCGTTCGAAGAAAGTCCGCCGTATTCGGGCTGCTTCGAGCGACCCGAACCAAACAAACGTGTGATGCCAAAGCCACTGCGTTCCTGGGTCTCGTTGCGGTCATCGTCCAACGAACTGTCGTTGAAATCGGGCGATTGGTTGGTCAAGTTTCTGCTCCGTTTTTTCATAAACAAAAACAACGCCACAAGCACACCAATGACAATGGCACCGCCTACACCACCAACAAGCCCACCAATCAACTTGGAGTTGCGCTCGCTGGTCGAATCCCTGTTTGCAGAAGCAGGAACCGAGGTAGCGACTGTCACAACGGTGGTGACGGTGGTGTTGGGATCGGAGAAGACTGACGTGTATGAAGTGGTGGAGGAGACGAGCTTGGTGGTTCTGGTGTTGCTGGAGGTTGTAGAAGACGAGGAGCTGGACGTTGTTGAGGAAGAGGATGATGTTGACGAAGAAGAAGAAGTTTCACTCGAGGACGTTGGTGTGGATGAAAACATGCTGGAGGGTGAAGGAGAAGGTGAAAACGTACTTGACGACGATGTGGAGGAGCTGGAGCTGGTGAATGACGAGGACGAGCTGGAAAACGAAGACGACGAACTGGAGCTCGACAGAGAAGAGCTGCTGCTAGAACTGAAGGAGGAGGAGGAGGAGGAAGATGATGATGAGCTGGAGCTGCTGGAAAAGGAGCTGGAGCTGGAACTGCTGGAAAAGGAGCTGGAGCTGCTGGAGCTGAACGCAGAGCTTGACAGTAAACTTGAGGAGGGTTCTGACGAGGAGGAAAGGAGGGAGGAGGAAGACGGCGTTTCTGTAGATGAAGCAAAACTGGTTGGAGGCAAGCTTGAACTGAATGACGAGCTTGGGACCAGAAGCAGCAGTGCATTGTTGGTGGACGGCGGGTCGTTGAAACCGCCGCCAAAGGGAGGGCCAAAGGATGCCATGGTGGAAAGCGGGGTGGAAAAAGAGGAGGTTGGTGGCTGGAGATTGGAGGAAGGCAGGAGAAGCAGCAGGGGAATGAAAGTTGATTGGCTGGAAGCAAAGTTAGCTAAGCTGCCGAACTGATTAGAAGAAGAAGAAGTGGTGGTAAGTGAAGAGTTATCGTCTCGCAACAGGGACATTTTCTTTTTTTTTGCGATCGAATTGAAATGACACAAAGGGGCAAGTCAGAAGGTGACACAAAAATGTCGATAAAAATAAGCGAAGCCGGAAAATGAATATGAGGCTTAAGGAATGCGAGGGAAGTTGAACAAGAATGAGGTTTGAAACTAGAGTTAGTGGTAATGCTAATGCTGGCGTTGGTGGGTGGTGGTGCCGAAGTTGATGCTAATGGTGAGATTCTGATGGGGTTTCTAGTTTTGAGTCTAAATTCAGGAATTATCTGTTTTATATTGCTAAACTCATCCCTGCCGTAACCACAGCATGATAACTATACAACAGGAATTGTAAGTGGGTGCGTGGGGTGCGTGGTGCATGGTTTCTGCAGGAGCATATGCCGAAAAATTACTATTTATAGCGCATCATAAACAAATGCTGCTTTGCGGCAAAACCATCCACAGTCAGGCACGAGTCCTGTGCCTTGGCCCGTAGACCTCATTAGGTAAGAGAAAGAGGAATGAAATGAATTGCTGGACTATTTCCAGAAATATGGTGGGGTTTTCTTTTTTGAAAGGGGGGCAGAAGATCGCACGGGTCTTGGTGTAAATTTATTTCCCGCAGTCGTCTTTTTCTCGTACAGACCAAATAGCTATGACATCATACTTTCAAATAACCTCTAACAATTTACAATTTTTTCTTTCTCTTCGCTTGGCTTAAGTATCAGTTGCTTTTCCTTCCTTCATTATTAACATATTATTAACCCACTAATGGGTACATCTGTAGACATTGATATCATATAATAAATAGAACAAGTAATATCAGAACAGCATTAAAGCTCTTCATATCAAAAAAAAAAAGGGAATCAAAAGTAAAGTTATAGCATTAAATATTAGTTTAGGCATGGTACTGAGAACCACCATTGGTCGTAGAAGAAGTAGAAGAAGGAGAAGAAGTGGTCTTGGCCTTGAGCCAGTCCTTCAATGCAAATATTAACATTTCCCATGCCATGAATAACGTCACAAGTCCCAAAGAAATGTTGAGTGTGAACATGGACGTGTAACCATAGTATTCAAACAACAAAATCACAGGATCGGTCAGTTCCATAAAAATCAAGCCGCCGCTCAATAATGCAAAACTCACAACCAACTCGGTCATTGGCCGAGAAGCCTCACGGCTCGGCTTTTGAAAGCTCATCACGAGATACGTCACAACTCTAAACGCACACGCAAACACAAGCATATTTCCCCACTGCACATGGATCTCGGTAGATAACTCCGACGCCTGGCTATGCTTCGACATCAAAATACCAGTACACAAAATGGTCAAGAGCGGGAATGGGTTGGGACTGAAACCGGGAGTTGCTTTGCTGGGAAGATGGTCCTCAAAACCATCTGACGCGCGCTCAAGTCTCCATTGACTCAATTTGATCTCGGTGATCAAACCACTAAGTCCGAAACCGAGAAAGATAAACGCAATCGAGACATGCTGCAAATCTTTGGCACTCCATTCTCCCCCAGGGTTGCTCAAGTGTTCCATAAAGATGTTGGTGGAGCCGTAAAACAAAATCAACGACGTTTCAATCATTTCCATGGTAATCAAGCCAGTTGGTTGCCATTTCTTGGTCGAGGTCTGCAAATTCCAAGCCCAGCCCTTCTGCGAGTATGCTCCGCAGTATCTGGCCAAAGATAAGATCCCGTAACAGAAAAACACCCCGCCTTTGATAAAGTGTGCCAACAAGTTAAACACCTTCGAGCCTTGGCCCAACACCAAAAAGGTTGCAACTCCGGTGGGGACGTACACGGCGTAGAACACGAAAAACGACCAGTTCAACACTTGCTGCACTGTGGAAAGCAGTCTTTTCAAGTGGTACATAGGTCCGGTGTGGATCATGGATTCTGACGAGGTTTTTGGTTCGTGCAAAGGCAGAAACTGTGGTGTAGGCGAGACTGCTGGCGAGTCATAGTCGTACAAGGTGGCCAGAGGCGATTCCAAGTCGTCAAAGTAGTCCTGGCGTGGTACCAAGTAGTCATTGCCGGCATTTCCGTGATTGTAAAAGCGGATAAGCAAGCCAATGGCCAAGTGTACGATGGACAATACAAAGAAAATCCAAGACATTTTGTTGTATGCATTTCCTGGGTATAATTCTGGGATGTGGGTGATGAATACCGAGTAATTGAACAAACTCAAGGCATTGATTGCAGTGTGGGCAACTAATGTCACCACATACAAGTTGGACAAATGGAGGTTGCTAAAGATCAACAACATTGGGTAGAGCACAAAGATGGCAATGCCCAAGAAACTCATGTGGAAATAGAGAGACAGTCTGTACTTGGTCTCGACATTGAAGTAATTGGTGGTGTTGAAAGCTTCCCAAAAAGCCTTTTCTTGGGGTAAAAGATTGGTTTCTAGAATGGGTACGCCGTGCATGTGGTGGGAAACATGGGGCACCGGTACTAACGATTCTGATGGAGGCGAATTCGTATTGGAATTGGAATTAGAATTGGAATTGGAACTGGAGGCATGCAGCTGTTGTTCATGGTGCAGTTCCATGTCCATGTCATGAGCTGCAACCATGGCGGCAAGTGCTGCCATTGCTAATATTACGGATTTGTGCATCGCTGATGGCAAAAAGAGTTACGTAGTAATGAACTGACAACCGCAAGAAAAATTCGGGTCCTTATATATGTGTGAGTATTTTTCCTAAGCGCCAGAATGCACGGCTTTCGGCTACTATTACTAATGCAGTAATTCCCATTACCTGATCATCCCAGGGTTGTACTGCTGCCGGATATAAAAAAAAATGGGTCATGTGATCGGAAGCATCGGGAAAGTCGGTCTTCCTTTTCCTGCACCCTGCATTTTATTATTCGAATGCGCTCTTTTTTTTCTCTTTCTTTGCTCATCCAGCCGTGAGTCAAACAATAGAGAAATGCTGACCATAATGCCATGGCAACGAACCACTTGCTCTCGGGCTCCACCATAAGATCAGAAGCATTTCTGAAACAGCCCGGATTCCTGTGCCGAGAGCTAAAACCGTGGCTGCTCTTTTCTTCTCTCCTTTTTTTTATCTTTTTCTTTGTTTCGGATGTCTGGCGGTTGAACCTGTATGTGGCTTGTGAACGGGGTCACAACATGGCGCATTCATTCATCCCCAAATATCCGTGTCTAGTATCGTAATTGCTGCATACTAAAAAGAGACAAACCTAAGAATTACTTTCCCGGGCACATAACACTTTCCTATTTGAGATATTTTTTTATCTCCGATTCTCAATTTGGACTAATTACCAGCGTCCTACTAGTTCAAGTTTAAAGTTACAAAATCTGTATATTTGCAAGGCTGGTAACCGAATTACAATGAGTTGCATAGCCTTTGGGTTACGTGGTATTTATATATGTTTTTGTTCCTCCCGACATAATTCTTTGTTTTTTGGAAGTGGAAATCATTGTTTTTTTTTGTTTTTTTTTTACTTATTTTTCTCCTTCTTGTTCTCGTCATTAATTTTTCTCTCCAAACCACATTCTCTACCAGCATTTTTTTTCCTCAAGGGTTTGCTAAGATTCAAACCCCGCGGTAACGGTTTCCTGCAACCTCGGAACTCGCATGTATCGGCCTTAATGTGGCGAGGAACTCGTACCGACCCAGGAGATATATTTTTCAAGCCGATGCAATATAAAAAAAATGGCTAAAAAAAAAAACCTTATCTCCAGAATAGAACGAATGGAACTCGCTGGTAGTGCTCCCTCTCCTCTCTATAAAGCGTTCTTCTTAGTAAGGTAATCAAACCGCGAGTAGGTGTAACCGATAAATGGCAAGTCTTCCTTGACATTCTTCTTGCCGTTCGCCCCCTCTGCCTCACGCTGTTCCATCGCTTTGGCCAAAGCTGGAGATTCAGGTACATTTTCCAACTCATCTGTGGGGAAAAACCGCGTGTCCGTAATCGATCTTAATTTAGGAATAAACGGAGCATCAACACGACGGATCGTCTCCCAGTCGACTCCCTTAAAGAACGGATGCTTTTTAATTTCTTCCGCTCCACCGTATCTTCCCAATCTATTCTCACTGTTCGTCAACAATCTCCTGATTAAATCCTCACTCTCAGGTGACAAGTGGATGTCTTCTGGAATCTGCAACGTTTCCTGCCAATTCAAAATCTTACGATACGTCTCGTGCGGAGTCTCAGAACAAAATGGTGGCCATCCAATTAAGCATTCAAACATAATTGCACCAAGCGACCACCAGTCACATTCCTGGCCGTAACCCTGATGAATAAAGATTTCAGGTGCAATGTAATCCGGGGTCCCAACGGTAGAATATGCCATCAAACGTCTTGATTTACGCCATGTCTGCATCTGTTGACGGTTGGACATCGTCAAATGAATTGCATCAACCATCATTGAATTACGGCTGCTTGTCAACTGGTTGGGCTGCAAGTGTGTAGCTGGAGACCCTTCTTTTTCCAATAACTTCTTGTAGTAGTTCAGATCATGCGTCTTATGGAAGCCGGTCGACAAACCAAAGTCAGACAACTTGATATGGCCCCGGATATCAATCAAAATGTTATCAGGTTTGATATCACGATGAATAAAGCCGAGCTTGTGGATAGCTTCTATTGCCAAAACACATTCAGCCATGTAGAAACGAGTAATGTCCTCGGTAAAGATTTGCCATCTGATCAACATTGTCATCAAATCTCCACCAGGTAAGAATTCCATAATCAAGTACAAATACTGCGAGTCCTGGAACGAGTAGTATAATGAAACCACCCATGGAGAGTCACTGCCGGCTAAAACATCTCTTTCTGCTTTAACGTGAGCCAATTGATCCTTCTTGTACATCTCCGACTTCAATAACGTCTTCATGGCATAAATCTTACCCGTATCTCTCTTCTGCACCAATCTCACTTCCCCAAATGCACCTTTACCAATGACTTTGACAGTAGTGAAGTCCTCAAGCGAAAGCTTTGTTCTTCTTAACCGCAAAAACTGCGATTCCTTCTTGCCCAAGCTTTGCAATTGTCTATTTTTACGTTCTTCACTGGCACCAGCCTCTTCTGTCATCAATTTATGTTCCAGATCTAATCTTCTCTGGTTTCTTTCGATGGCATGACTCACAGACATTTGGTAGTAGTTTTCTAATTTAAGTTTAATGGATGCTGCTTTGTCTTGAGTGTTTTTGCTCAATAAGTTTGGTTGTCTGTTGAAATATACGTAATTCGATGCTTTAATTGGAGAACTTTCCTGAAGTTGGACCTGTGGTGTATGAAGTCTTGGTTGTCCCTGTGCTTGTGCTTGTGCTTGTGCTTGTGCTTGTGCTTGTGCTTGTGCTTGTGCTTGTGCTTGTGCCTGTGCTTGTGCCTGTGCTTGTGCCTGTGCTTGTGCCTGTGCTTGTGCCTGTGCTTGTGCCTGTGCTTGTGCCTGTGCTTGTGCTTGTGCCTGTGCTTGCGCCTGCGCCTGATCTATTCCGTTAAATTCCTGAAAATGCTGAACTGGTGAATTTCCACCATTTACCATAATAGGAGAGTTGCTGTGGTTGGATAACAATGAGTTGGTTAACGAATTGGAGTTACTGATCTCGGATAAGTTTGTATTGCTATTGTTATTGAGCTGAGTGAAGTTTGTAGGAGGCTTGAAATTCAACGAATCGATCGAGGTAAACTTGTTGTTGTTGCCATTGTGGAAGCTGGCGGTGTACTCGTCGATTCCGCGATCGTCTCCAAAGTGGTTGGAGCTCGAGAATTTGGGCGAAGCAGCCATAAACATGTGTGCTTGTGGTTGCTGTTGTGCATTTGGCTGTTGCCTTATGGGCGACAGACTGTAGTTGAGGGTTGCCGGTGGCTCGTCCATCATTTGCGTGGTATCGTCGTCCATGTAACTGTTTTCGGAGTCGTTGTTGTTATAGTGGTGCTGCTGCTGATTTTGTTGATGAAACTGATGCTGCTGCTGTTGTTGTTGCATCTGCATCATGTAAAGCTGCTGTTTCTGCTCCTCCGTTAGATAGTCGTAGTTCATGGTTTTGAACCGGTTATTGTTGGCAGGAGGCGATGTTGGAAGTTTGGTCTTGTTTTTTTTTTGCCCGCTTGTCGAGTGATTTACGCGAAAGCAAAACGCGGCAAGAATAGTTTTCGACACAAGAAATTTGACAAAAATGCGACAAAAATCGGACATGACGACATTAGCCTGCTTCTACATACGTCAACTCGACATTATTCAACATTAACATGAACAATCATATTGCAAGGTTTGTATTATTTCTGAACTATACAAGTATATCCACAGAACAGAGTGAAGGTGAGTCGCATTACATCTAGAATTGCAAAGCTTGACCCTTTTGCTTCTTGTCACCACCCAATTCAAAGTGCTTACATCTCTTCAAGGACAATTGAGCCTTGGTCTTGCAAACAACACATTCCAATCTCAAGACAACCTTCTTGGTGGTCTTGGCCTTCTTTTGGAAAACTGGCTTGGTTTGACCACCGAAACCGGATTGCTTACGGTCATATCTTCTCTTACCTTGAGCAAACAAGGAAGCCTTACCAGCCTTATATTGGGTAACCTTGTGTTGGGTGTGTTTACGACATTCCTTACCCTTGCAGTAGGTCTTTCTAGTCTTTGGAACGTTAACTGATAAAATGTTAGTACTCTTGTCTTGGTTAAAAATCACCACGCAATTCCTTCACAACTCCAATTCTTTCATAAACACGAGCTTTCCTTGTTTATTATTCACACGTTCGTTTCTTCTTTCAATAAGGACTCTTCAGCTTCGTCAACGTCTGGGAACTGCTTCGTTTTCACGTATCGATCATATCATCTTTACATACCCATTATGTCTTATATTCAAACTAAAGGTAGTAGTGAAAAAAAATGAAATTTCAACTTGTAGCTCTACGGTTACAACGAAAATTTTTCGTTCGATAGGGATTCTGATTATGTCAGCGGTGCGTATATAATTATGTGCAGGTGGTGTGATTTGGTACTGTATATTGATACTAGGGCGCCAGCCCTAATCTCAATTAGCGACAATAGTTGTCTCTACGATCACGTGTCAGTGTAAGTTTGTAGATTCTAATTGCTGCAAAAAAAAAATAAAAGAAAGTTACATATGCTGCTTTTAAAGCACGGTCCAGAAGCTGGCTACTTGGATGCTGGTTGTTATTCATAATTATTGTACATTAAAACTAAAACATTATCCCAAGAAAAAGAAGTGAGGCTTAAGCCAAAGTGACCGTTGTGTAGATTGTCGAAGTCGACGTCACGGTTTCGATATCGTCGGAGTCGTAGTAGTCGTAGTTCACTATGCAAACACCGGAAACAGTTGACGTAGAAACGTCAGTAATCAACCATCCGTCGGTAGAAGTAGGAATGTTGCTGATGTTGGTAATGGTTGGACCTTCAGCAGAAGAAGTAGTAGCGGTGGTGGTAGGAGTGTGAGTAGTCACTGGAGCAGTGCTTGGAGTAGAGCGTGTGCTCGAGGTAGCAGCTTCAGGCACTTGTGTAGATGGTTGTGGAGTTTGAGATGATGGTTGTGGAGTTTGAGAAGTAGTCTCTGGAGTGTTAGAAGTAACTTCTGACGTTTGAGATTTAGTTTCTGGAGTTTGAGAAGTTGTCTCTGGAGTTTGAGAAGTAGCTTCAGTCACAGAAGAGACAGCTGGAGCGGCAGTAACCGAAGTCGTGTTTGGTTTGCTGCTTGGTTGAACATCCTTGTTGACAATTGGAGTGGTAGCAACAGTGACAAAGGTACGTGGGGTACCAAAAACAGTAGAAGTGACAGTGGCGGTGTATCTGGTGACGGTCTCGGTTGAGACGTCGACAACAACATTGGTGGTGGTGGAGGTTGGAGCCTCAACGGTGTGGTAGTTAGTCTGAACATTTTGGACTGTCTTGGTCAAGTGGACCACCACTGGAGCATCGTCGTCGTCGTTATCGTCACGCTTGATGTGGGAAGGAGCGGCCATAGCGCTGGCAATCGTGTATAAAGCGGCCAAAGAGAAGGATAATTTGGAGAATTGCATTGTTAAGTAATAAAGGAAAGACTGGAGTTGAGTAGTAAATGAATGACTGGAGATAGGAAAAAGGAAGACTGTAGTTAGAGAGGCGCCGCTAGGAACACGTTTGTGGGTATCTTGATTATGGCTAGTTGGTTGTTTCTGATATGAGTTAATGAAAGAAAGAGAAGACAGAGGGGAAACTTAGTCAATTTATAAGAGTTGGGTGCAAGTGATGGAACTGAAGTTTGTATTCCAAATAGGAAGCTAGTGTCCCTAAAAGGGCAGTTGAACAAGCACTGCTTCGTGACTAGAAACCGTGATGCTGCTGGCTGCGAAAACCAAAAATGGAAAGGGAAAACATCCGTGCCGCAGCAGTTACGCGATAAGTGTGCTGGTTTAGCAACCGTTAACAATGGAATTAGCGACTACGAAATCTCATTTTTGCAGGTGATGTAATGGAACGAGGCAGGGATATTACATTGAAAGATGTAAAAGAGACGTGAAGAACGCAGACGAATAATAGAGAACCATGGAGACGAGAAAGCTTCGAGGAAAATAATGAGATAAAAAAAATGAAAATGAAAATGAAAATGAAAATGAAAAAGACATGAAGTAGAACAATCTAATTGGTGACGTAAGAAAATGACCCACTATCAAAGTTGGGAGATGGTAAAACTTGGAAATATCGTAACACTTGCAAATAACTTGCAAATAAAAAATTAACTTTTAATGTGTTGGCATATATATCGTGAACCTGCATATTGTAATTCGAGGGACGCCGAGGGGTGAAAATTCGGGTGAAAACCGGTCAAGAACCGGTCAATGAGCTACTACACGCCTGCCAATCCGTTGCCGTACGGAACGTATAATCCGATCCGAGCGATTCCACTGCTTTCTGAACGTACTGAAGTATCCACCAAGCAAGTTGAGCAGGATGCAGCCGCAATGAGTGCGCCGTTGGACACGGCTCCGCTCGATCTGCTCGAGCCCCCGAAGCCCAAAAAAGAGCGCAAGAACCGACCAGGCCAAAAGTTTGGGGCCAAAAAGAAGTCGTGGGTTTGGCTGTGGTTTGTCCAGGATTCATCTGACCTGAATGTGGCTGCGTGTGACTACTGCGGTAAGATCATTGTGCGGCTTTCGTCTGATAAAGGACTGCCCAAAAAGTTGAGTGAGCATCTCAAGACCCATAAGCTCACAAAAGATACCATCAACTACTCGCGAGCGAATCCTGTGGATGGTTATGGCGTGACATACACTACAACAGGCGAACCCATCAACTATCCGGCCAATTTCTCGCCTGATCAGGTCCATGACGATAAGAAGAAGAAGTATAAAGATCAACTTTCGACTCCAATACTGCAACTGCAAGTGCAGCATCAACAGCAGCAGCAACAACTGCAGCAACAGGCACAACAGCAACATCAACAGGCACAACAACAACAACAACAACTTATGGGCCGTCGGTTCTTACTGGCTGAGTTCGATAATTCGCCCTACTCCTCAATGAAATTCCACAAACACTTGATGAAATTCTTGACGGAAAACAAGCTTCCCATCGGCGTCATCAAGAGCCATTCTTTCCAACAAATAATCTACGACTTTCGGTCCGATTCCGTGGCCGATTTGCTCGAATTGACTAATTTATACAGTTCTTTGTTGGAAGTGAGTCGATACAGCGATCACGATAGCACCGACGCCGAACATCAAGCGGTCCATGCCTTGGCCAATGTCGTGGAAAAGCGGATGAACGAATAAACCACTTCATTTATTCATAATACTTGTATTATTTCTTATTCATTATAATTCCTTCGATTCTAAACCTCAACTCAACGTAAGTTCTTCTAATCCCACTAATCCGTCAATACTGCGGACATGTGGCGTATCTCCAACCCCTAAAATGACTGAAGCCGGTGTCGAATCCTGGTACGTTGGCGGACTGAGTGTCCGGACATCGTTGTATGTCGGTGGCACCTCGTCGTCCCATGCAATCCCGAGCCCCGAACGTTCAGTAACAATGATTTTGAACTGCATCCGCAACACACGAGCCGCTCCCGTTGGCACTCCCATTTGTGGCGTGGCAGGCGTGTTGGAGCTTACAGGAGTCAAACTGGGCGAATCCCGCGTTGGCTTGCGTTTCTCCATCGTATGAATCAACTCTTCAGCCACCACAACTTCTATAACAAGTGTATGGTTCACAAATATACCGAGTGTGTCATCCTCAATATCACAGGCAACGTTAGCACTGCTCCGCACGTCGTCCTCTACGCGATCTTCGCTGCTCCGGCGACTCACATGTTTCGTGAACCCCGTCAGGAAATTCAGTGCATTGATTTCCGCTACCATCTCGATCCGGCCCCGGCCAGCAAAGTCGGATTTCCACCCCGATTTGATCTCGCCGTGGTTCACGGTCCGGATTTCTTCAAGGTAAAGTTGCTCAGCCACTGCTTCAGTTGGTGGCTCTGGTGCTTGTTGCTGTTGCTGTTGCTGTTGCTGTTGCTGTTGCTGTTGCTGTTGCTGTTGCTGTTGCTGTTGTGGTTCCATAAACTCATCAAATGTATCATGTATGCTCTCTCTTTCTGCATTCTCTTCCTGTTCTTCCTGTGGTTCTGGTTCGTTTGTTGGATGTGCCATAAGCATCATATTTGTCTGGACGGTGCTGTGGTGCAAGTTTGAGTTCTTGTGCTGATTTCCCAGCGCCAACTCGCGGTGAAGATCGATTTTGCGCTGCAGTTCTTCCAACAGGCGTAACTTCGGCTCGTGCTTGTCACAGACATGTGCACGGACCTTTGTGGTCTCTTCTATACGCCATGCCAACTTCCGCATGCGCCAGCGTCGGTCGTTCTGTGCACTGACGACGTTATCGAGCTTCAATTCCACTGGAAAGGTCGATTTCGGGTACACGACGTTCGGAAGCACCGCCAGTGCCGTGACTTCGGTGGGTGGAAACACCCGAAGCGAGTTGCGGTCCGGACCACGTAAAATCAGCCGTGTTATGCGGAGCGGAAGCTTCACTACCGTATCACGATCGTGGGCTCTGCCGTGGGCAATGAGCTCGTACTTTATGTATGCGTTCAGCTGGGCATTTCCGAGCTTGGAGGTGGCCGGAAGCGAGCCTGGCAAGAGATGCAGAAATGGATACGCATGCGATCCAATCAGAAACAGCGCTGGCGACGTAAGCACGTCCCAACGAGCGAGTGTGGTGCGTTGGGTGCCGCAGTCTTTGCATCCGGCCACCGAGTTGCTAGGAACAGTAAATGTTTTCGAGTAACGGATCGTCTGCACCAACAGAAGCGTCACCAGTGAAAGCTCAAGATCCTGGAACGGTGGTGGATCTTGTGATGCCATCAGTGCGATGGACAGTACCGGTACCAATTCTGGTGTCTGGTGATGATGATGATACTGGTTATGATGATGGTTATGGTGGTGTTTGCGATGCTTTTCACGAGGTTTGATGTCTAATGTGAGGATTCCCAGTACGATGGAGCCTGTAGATTCGTTGGTGTGGCCGTAGAGCACGATTGGCGGCGATTCCAACGCGATTGTAAGCGCGTAAGTGAGCGGAGTCTGGCCAGAACCAGAGCCGGATCCTGAACCGGATCCCGAGCCGTAGCCCGAGCCATGGCCCGACAGTACTGTCAGATTGGATCCGATTGGTGAAAGCTGTGCTGAATGAGGTTTGGAAGTATCATTTGTTGGCCGTTCTTTGTCATGGCCATGGAGCACTCGCGATAAAAGAGCCATTGAAACAAAAGTCTATTCTTTTAGAAAAAAAGGAGGAAGGGAGGAAATCAGTGAATTTATAAACAAGAAAAGGGTTTTCCTCGGCTCTTAATTATACAATAAAAACAAAAACTCTGTTGTCAGCCGCTTGTTGGTGGTGGGGAACAGGAGATTTTGATAAGAACATGGGAAAAGCCCATCGGAGCTTACCACTGTAATTTTAAACGAGCGCGTGAGCAGGCGTGTGAGTGAGCGAAACAGCGGCAGCGGCAGGCGAGCCACCGAAAAAAAAAAAGAAAGAAAAAAAGAAAAAAACTGTGATACTGATCACGTGACTTCATCGGAAATCACCGAAATTCGGATTTGGCCGAGATGTCCTGGTCTTCTCTATGTGCACGACCCCAAAAAAATAAATTCCAAATTCTTCAATAAAAAAACTCATCTTTAAATAAAAGCGGGCGCCCCACACAACCCATGAATCTTATCATAGATAACGGATCGTACAATATTAAGGCGGGATTTGCATCTGATTCTGGTCCAATTAAAGTCCAGAACGCGATTGTCAAGACAAAAGATGGCCAGATTCATATAGGAAACGAGTACCTCAAGCAAACCAACAATTATTCCGGCATCATCTTCAAGCGGCCATTCGAACAAGGCCATTTGACGTCGTGGGAGACAGAAAAACCCGTGTGGGACTACACTTTGGATCAATTGAGCCCAGAAATCGATCCAGGAGCAACACGGCTCACGTTAACCGAAACACCGTTCCAGTTACCCCAGCTCTCTACACATACAGACCAGATTGTGTTTGAAGAATATGGATTTGGCGACTACTACAGATGTATACCGGCATCTCTTGTGCCGTGGGTTCCGTTCAACGATGCAGAATCCAACAACGACTTTATGTTGGTGATAGACTCCGGCTTCAATTGTACTTGGATCGTGCCGGTGATTTTTCAGCTGGTATGTTGGCAGGGAGTACGAAAGCTTCCTGTAGGAGGACGCCTTCTCAACGGCTTGCTTAAAGAATTTGTTTCTTTCCGGCACTATGATGTCACAGACGAACCGGTGCTCATCAACAATATCAAAGAACAAACGTGCTTCGTAGCCACGGACTTCCAGCATGATTTGGAGGATCGCCAGCGCTACCAGTGCGAGTTCGTGTTACCAGACTTCAAAACTACCACCACGGGTTTCTTAAAGACCGCAAGCACGCCAATCTCACCCGATACACAAACCTTGAAACTCGAAGACGAGAGGTTTGCCGTGCCGGAAGCGTTCTACCATCCCGAAATCATCTTTGATAACAACACAACCACTGCCAATAACACATTGGTGCAGAACACAGCACTCAAGAACTTGACTGACTTGGTGGTGGACTCGATTATGGCGTGTCCAGAGACCGCACGGCCGTTGTTGCTGGCCAACCTTACGGTTTCCGGCGGTCTGGCGTACTTGCCGAACTTCAAGGAACGCTTGTTGCTGGAGCTTACCAAGGAACTTCCACTAGACTGGTTTGTCCGGTTCCGGGATACGCCTTCATCTTTAAAGTTCGATGAGTTGAGCTGGCACGGTGCATGTAAGCTTGCTGGAGAAGATGTCATGAATGATGTGGTGATATCAAAACAGGAATACTTTGAGCATGGTTCGAACTGGTGTCAGAAACAGTTTGGGTTCAAGAACACGGGTTAGATCTGGATCAAGTGGTTAAACGTCAAATACCGACTGAGGACCAACCAACCGTACCTGAACCAGACCATTTGGCTGAAATGGCCGTAGGACATGGCAGCATAGCTGACACTCAACATGTTTAGATCTGAATAGAATTTCATAGACGACGTATTAATATTTTGGTTGAAGAAGCTGATATTGATGTTGATTTTGAGAAAGTTACTGTTCATCAACTTCGATAAGTGGTCCACAAAGAGCTCAACGTTGGTGAGGAGCGTAAAACTGTACTTTTCCCAGAAATTGAGCGTTTTGAGGACAAAGAGTTTGCCCTTGGAGGTGGATGCAAACAATTTCGTGCCGTAGTAGAGCGAAATATGATTGGGATGGTGTGAAACCCCGTTTTCGTCAAACGTCACAAGTACCAAGTTTTGTTTTTCCGTGACCATCTTTGTAAGGGTCTGTTTGATCTCGTGGGCGTCCCAGGTTTCGTTCATTCCGTCCTTGAATTTGGTGAGCACCGACACGTTTTCTGGTTCCACGCCCAAAATCCGGGCTGAATGATACAATTCCTGGGTTCTGATGGCACCCATGGATTCATGGACGGAGTCACCATTCAGGAAACATACGAGTTTGACGTGGTTGTTGTGTTTCGATTTCGTGAGTTCAAGAAGCGACGGCGAAAAGAACATCACCTCATCGTCAGGATGGCCAATGACAAAGTATACTGTGCTGTTCTGGATTGGCATGGGGGTTGGCAGTGTGATTGAGTTGTATGGATATGTCAGTTTATGGAAATGGTTGGTTTGGATTTGCGGTTCGGTATGTTTAAGTAACACCTGTGGAAGTATGGTCGAAAGCACGATCCATGCCAAAAACGACGCACCAATCGTTCTCAAAATATAACCAGGAAGTCGTAACATGAAGACAATTGCAATTGTGTGTGTGTGTGTCTGTGGATTTTATTTGGCAGAAGAAAACACTAGCACTATTTATAATAAAAGACCCTGGCACGGTATAAAAATTGGTGCCGCTATCGTTTTATTGTTGGATTTTCCACCCAAAAGTTGCGAAAATTGGGCCTCCGCAGCACGAGGGGCGTGGAGACAAACTTTACAGTTACTTTATTTTGCGTGCTGCCGTCACACGACGTTTGACACGTAACGGCCATCGTTTACAAATCATTTATGGTCGTATACATAACATGCTTTTTATTTAGTAATGTGTTTCCACTTTATTATATTTATTCAGTTCCAACCTACTGAAACTATTGTTTTTCTATGTGATTGTTTCATACAAATACTATCTTGTCTATGCATAAATTAACAGTATCCTTTTTTTTCTTCTATCGGTTTTTATATTATATTTTCCAATTTTTCATAATTCTAAATAATCATAATTCTATTTTCTTCTAATAAATGTATATCCCGCATTGAACACCAAGTCAACCACAGTAGTGTTACGGTCCCAACCCAACTCTTTCTCAAGTTCGCTCACATACAATTCCACAAGATCAACCTTGTTGTTGGTAGCTTCCTTAAAGTTATGCAACCCACTATAAGTATTGTAGTAGTTGAGGAACTCGTTCAAAGTAATACCGTTATTCAGCAAATCAAGCTGCGTTTCGGGATCAGCCTTCTTGACACCGGCAAAATCTGGCTTAAAAACACTAATTTGGATATCCTCATACAAGTCTTGTGGAATATGCTTGTTCACCTCGACTGCAAAGTTCTTGAGAATACTCCGTCCAGGCTGCTCCCAGTGGGGACCCATGAACTGTGGATCATCATACGTATACTTGTGGTAGATTTCCTTTGCTTTCTGTAACACCTCAATCTTCTTGTCTTCGCCTGGACCACTGAAATTAACAATAACTGGGTCGTTGTAAAAGAAGTACGCCAATGTTCCACCCAGTTTCAACAACTGTGCTGAACTCTTGAAAAAAGAGTCAAAGTCCTTGAACCAATGAATACACTGAGCAGCAGTAATAAGATCAACGGAACCATCCGGCACATCGCGTGGTTCGTGGTACAAGAAATCTTCCACGGCACCGATCTTGAAATCAATGCGAGATGTATCGCTAATTCCCAACTCTTTACACCGTGAATTAACCAACAGCGTGGCGGTTTCAATCATCAGTGGCGACAAGTCAAGACCTGTAACTTTATTGGACATCTCAAGCAATGGATAGGTAGCCACGCCAGTTCCACATCCCAAATCAAACGTCTGAGAAACTGGCAACTTTTCGGCCTTGTTCTGCGACACGTAATTGCTCAAAATACGATAGAAACTGGACGGATAATGTGGACGGAACGTATTATAGTTCAATGTCTTAAAGTTTGCTTTTGAGAAAGTAGCCATATTGTTATATTTGGCTCGAGATTGATTGGTTTCTCGGAAACAATAAAAGTGAAATTTAAAGCCTATTTTATAGTACTTTTTTTTCTCACTTCCCCACAAAATCGGAGTTGATACGCCGCCGCTGTCATATGGGCCTTTTTTCAGGTACTTCCGGACTCGGGACCGAATATATCGAATTAAATAAATAAAAATAAATAAAACTACAACCAGTCAAAGAGACTGTTGTCCTGTAATTCAACCGTAGCCGGATCCTTGTCTTCCACTCCCAAAAACGGTACCAAACCCAACGAACCATCAGCCACAAACTCGTTCATGAGCAACTCGCGGTTGAGGTTCATCTTCATTGGATCAAATTTGAACAACTCGTCGAAATCCTCATAGTTTTCGTCCGATCGCCGAGGAACCAGCTGTTCCCACAATGTTGCTGGCTCCTCCACTTTTGTAGGAGCAACTGCACTCACTTTTCCTAGCGGACTCTTGTTGTATTCCAGAAACAATGATGGATCACGTGCTGAGATTGGAGCCTTGGTAATTGGCTGCGAAACCTTCTTCTTGATCATCGCCTTGTCAATATCAAGACCAATAATGCTCAAAATCGAGAGTTCTGTAAGCTTGGCAGAGTTCCGTGTCAAGCTGCTTGGGATATTGTAGCTACTTTCTACTGTCAAATCCCGGATCGTGTCCAACAAAAGCTGTTTCAGATTCTGGTACAACGGTCCGTTCTTGATATAGTCTAAGCTTCCCTTCGCCACCAAGAGAGCAAACCTCGCCTGTTCCCGAGCAATATTTATCGGAATTGGTAAGACATATGCTCCAGAAAACTTGGATATGCTTCTCAATACTTCCAAAATTTGAATCGACGACTGTTTGATCAGATGGAGACTCGTCACCACCGTTGTCGGATCGCCCTTGCCCTTGGTGAGCTTCTCCTTCATTGAGAGTCCCACATTGTGCAGATTACCGTACTTAGACATGATTGGTAAATATATCATAATCTTAGCATGGTGGTACAAGAAAATTAGCGTTATCTGCTGCTTACTGTACTCCTCCAAGTTGTCCTTCGCAGAAAAGCCGCCATTGAGGTCTACTTCAAACCTAAGATCGTCCGGTAAGTTGCGTCTCCAGTACTCCAACAACCGGTCCTGGTGAGCTACCTTGTTCTGTACTTCTGCTGTCTCGAAACGGTTATACACTGCGTCCATGATATTACCCAAAACCTTACTGTATGTAATAAAGGCAAGGGCAAATTTCGACACTTTTCCAACAATCGACAACATTTGGTTGTTAATGATCAAGATATTCTCGTTCTCATCATCTTCGTTGTCGTTCTTTCCTGAGAACGGCATGGCACACTCGATTTCAAAATCCTTGAGAAGACGAGGAACCCCCAAGCTCAACGACGAGTAGATGTCTAAGCAGTACACACACCAGAACAAGATACGTCTTTCACCTTGCATGTAGTTCTGGAGATTCACATCGCCATTATCTCCACTGATTCCAAGCACTGCTGCAGGACACCGGTGCAATCTGAGCTGCTGGGCCATGGTGATTACTCGGCCACGCAACTCATAGCAAGTGGTGCAGTCTCCAATGACAAGACAGTACTGTAATGCAAGTGTAAGGATTTGTAGAGACTGGATCGAGCAGTACCTCGTAATGATACAGTGTGGTTTGATGAATTCATGGATAAGCTTGTCGTAATGGTTAAGATACGACGCATACTTGTCGACAATCTCATCAGCACCGTTGCTGGACGACAGCATATGGCTGTGCTTGTTGCTGAGCAAACTCAAACTCAAGACAATCACCATAATCGCTCCAAACTTCTCTATCAGCTCATAAGACGACTCTTTTTCCTTGGGTAACTGACCCAGTTCCATGATCGCCGTGAGTTTATCGTAGTGCTTCAAGAACGAGTTCTTGTCAATGATGGGAAGTGCATTCCTCCAGTCCTGGAAATACACTGTGATAAGATGGTCCAAGTCCATACGGGAAGCTGGAAGCTGGATATGGTGATTGATAAACTGAATTGCCTCCTGCTCGTCTAACTTGATTTTGTTACAATTCATGATAAGCTCAAACAAGTCTGGGGAAACCGCTTGGAATCGCGAAGTATCAAAGGAGTTATCTTTCAAGGAAGCAAGAGCATTGGCGGTGATTATGGCAGTCCTGGACTTGTATCCGTGCACCTGGCACACGCGAGCCAAAAGCGTTGGAATAAAGAGGGTTTCTTCGGTGCTCCGGGGCATCGAGATCGCGACCAAAGATGTGAGTGCCAGTTGCTTATCGTTTTCGCTTTCGAGTTGTTGCTGCTGTTGTCGGAATACCTTGTTCTTCTGCATTTGGGCAATGGCGGTGGCTGCAGCAAACGCACCTGGAGCCGGTCTTTCTTGGTTCTTCAAGTAAGTAGGAAACTCGCGAGCATCTTCGATGCTAAGCAAACTGTCGTCGTCATTATCGCTGAGAGTAATCGATTCTGCCATCGATACGTTTCCCGTTTGTCCTTCGTAGACCGAACCAGGAAGTGAAACGGGACGTTCGTGGACAGTGTTTGGCGTGGAGCAGCCGCACGGACAGTTATCATCGTGGTGCTGGTGCTGGCTGATAACGCTCTCCAAGCGCGAAAGATTGGAAGATGTCACTGGCTGGTACTGTTCGGGAGACTTATCTTCTTTCAAGTGGTGTAACTGTTCGTCTCGCATGTCAAGCAATCCCGTTAACTTTTTATTCTCGGCCTCCAATTGTCGTATTCTTTCCTCGAGAGTTTCAGTATATCCCTTAGGAAATGCCCTTCTGGAAAGCTTATCGGACACAATACACTCCAAGCCGGCGCTGGAACACAGTGTGCACGGGTTTCGACCGTCACACTTGGTCTTTTTGGCCCGACACCGGTCGCAAGCCTGGGCGATCCGTTCACTGGCGGTGCCAGGAGCCTTGATAGTTTTTGTATTGGTGGTCACTGGTTTGATCTTTGGTTTCGACAACGGTTCTGTCTTGACAAACATGGTGTTGAACAAAAGAACAGTGTTGGTCTTGGGGAAACTCCAGATCTGAGAAATTACTCCAGATTTTGGTTGACTCATTTTTCGGCACCGCACACGATGACTCGAGCGTGCGCGATAGGAGCGATACCGGAGAAAATAGTAAATTTCAAAGTTTTTATTTTATTTCATTTTATTTTTGTATGCACGCATATGAAGCGTTCATGCAATGAAGTAAGCCCTAAGGAAAGGCGAACGAGGCGACATGTCAAGGTCGAGATTGAGGTGAAGAGTGAAGAAGTTGAGATCAAGCAAGAAAACTTGGAAAACGGGCCGAAAATCAAGGTGGAGAACGAGGAACAGGACCTCAAGTTTCTGCTTATCAAACAGGAAATAAGCGAGCCATCATTGGATATTCCTAACCTATTTCCTCCTGCCACCGAAACGACACCAGATGCTCCTAAAAACTGGAGAGAGATTTACAATGAAGTGGTGTGGATGAGACAACGCTTCATGGCTCCCGTGGACACACAGGGCTGTGAACGGATGCCAAATACTATCGATCCCAATATCAAACAGCGTAATCCACGTATCTTCCGGTTCCAGCTCTTGATCTCGCTCATGCTTTCGTCCCAAACCAAAGATGAGGTCAATTTCCAAGCAATGACTAACCTCCACCAGGGCTTGTTGGCCCGTGGATTCGAAGATGGCTTGGCTCTCGAACCAATGCTCCTGCTTCTGGAATCCGAGATCGACGCATATATCTGCAAAGTAGGCTTCCATAATCGCAAGTCGGTCTATATCAAAAACGCCTGCTTGCTTCTCCGTGATAGTTTTAACGGTGATATTCCCCAGACCATCGATGAAATAGTTTCTCTTCCTGGAGTCGGACCCAAAATGGGCTTTTTACTCCTACAAAACGGCTGGAACATAAATTCGGGGATCGGAGTCGATGTCCATCTTCATCGACTTGCCCAAATGTGGGGCTGGGTCTCGAAACGAGCCAAAACCCCGGAACATACTCGCTTGGAACTCCAGGAGTGGCTCCCTCCTCAGTACTGGGGCGATATCAATCCACTTTTGGTAGGTTTTGGCCAAGCAGTGTGTGTTCCTCGTGCCTCCAACTGTGATGTATGCACCTTGTCGTCAAAACGACTCTGTCCCGGTGCAAATAAGAAACTCAAACAACCTATTACTCCCGAACGGTTGGCAAAACTCAGCAAACAACGTGCTGATTTATCTCAGCTAGTTAAAGAATTCATGTAATATTATAAATAAATTAATTTAAAAATAGTCTTTATCTACTGTTTCAAGTATCCACCTTCCTTGCAAAGCGAATAAAAGATACCTTCCTCATTCTTGAGCAAGTTTTCAGGAGAATCAAACTCGCTTATGGTTCCCTTGTCCAATACCAAAACCCGGTCACTATCCATAATCGTTTCCAAACGATGAGCAATCGTCAAGATTGTCTTGTTCTTAAACTCACTACGGATCGTTTCCTGGATGATCTTGTCGGTTTCAACATCAACCGAGGCAGTGGCTTCATCAAGAATCAAGATCTTGGTCTCTTCATTCAACAATGCACGAGCGAGACACACAAGTTGTTTCTGACCAGCAGACAAGTTTGAACCGCCCTCTTCGATTTTGGCATCCAAGCCATACAAAGTAGGCAACTCTTCCGGCTTGTCACTATTTTCCTTTTCAGCTTCGGTTGGCTCAGTCTTCATTTTTTGGACATGTTCCTTCAAATGGGCCAATTCCAATGCTCTCCACAACTTCTCGTCAGTGTACCGACCAAAAGGATCCAAGTTATACCTCACTGAAGCCTTGTATGTGTGTGCTTCTTGCGGAATGATGGTCAACTTGCTTCTCAAATCAAAGAGACCAATGGTACTGGTATCCACTCCATCGATCTCAATGTGGCCACCAGTTGCCTCGATGATTCTGAACAATGCCAAAGTCAACGAAGACTTACCAGCACCTGTTCTACCAACGATACCAACCTTTTCGGAAGGTTTGACCTTGAAATCAATGCCCTTAAGCACAGGGTCCAAGTTCTCTCTGTATTTGGTTGAGTAGTTCTTGAACTCGATGGTTCCTTGTTCTGGCCAGCTTTTGAGTGGTCTTTTGTCTTCAATGATTTCAGGAGCTTCAGAAGGAATCTCACAGTATTCAATAATTCTTTCAAGTGCAACTGACTGACTTTCCACTTGGGCCCAAGTCTTGACGACCGCTGTCAAAATACCGGTAATGTTCAAAGCAAAGGTCATAATCAACCCAAAGAACCCTGGCAAGATAGGATTCTTACCAAACAATGAGAAAATAGAAAAGAGTGCAGTTGTGAACATGATCGTCGAGGAAATGAACTGCAATCTAATGGAAATCCATCTCAGAGAAGCTTGCATAACTGCACCGACGTTGATCTTTTCATCAATAGCCTTTTTACTTCTGTAGGTAAATCTATCGCCTTGGTTGAAAGCTTTGATAGTATCAACACCATTGATCGATTCTTGAATGATGGCCAAAACTGGACTCTTGGCGACCTTTTCCAA
Source organism: Teunomyces pallodes (assembly GCA_030556435.1). Classification (NCBI taxonomy): domain Eukaryota; kingdom Fungi; phylum Ascomycota; class Pichiomycetes; order Serinales; family Debaryomycetaceae; genus Teunomyces; species Teunomyces pallodes. The sequence continues at coordinate 758,046 of JAKTUA010000003.1, forward strand.
TCTTTGCAATTCTCTGGTTGCAGGGACAAAGTATAATCTGAAGTGGTTGTAGAATACCAACAAAATAGAAATAACAACAAACATAATTGGTACATTAAGAACAATAAGGGTGAAGGTAATGATGGCTTCCATGCAAACACGCAAGAAGTAGATGTAGTACCAAGGCAATTCCATATCAATGGTACCGATATCATCAGAAAATCTGTTCAAGATTCTACCAATTGGAGTTGTTTCAAAAAACGACATTGGAGCTCTCATAACAGACTTCGCCATCTTGCTATGAAAGTATGCAGCACCCTTGATAATACACTTCGTCCAAACAATGTAAGCAGACAACAAAACCAAGGCAGCACCAATAACACCAGATAAAGCATAAAGACTCAAGTATGTCTTGGAGTTGACATTGGCGTGTTCTCTTTCGTTTGCTTCAGACCAATAAGTCAAGACATACTTTTCCATGACACCAGTTAAGATAGTTCCAACGATCAAGACGATGTAAATAAGGATGTAGTGGTAGTTACATGCTTCGAAATATTGCATAAACTTATCAAAGGAAACTCTACCTTTGAAAGTGACTTCTTCGGTTTGGCCGGTCTTCTTATCTTCTCCGTCGTCTTCAAATTCATAAACGTGAGAGTGAGACACTACACTAGCACGGCGTTGCAATACTGATGGATCGTGTGCCAATGCAACGGCATCAGCATCGTTGGCAACGAATTCGATAACATTTACGCTTTCTGGACTCGATGGAGCATTGGGCTTGTCAGTTGCTTCAGTTTGTTCAGTTTGTTCAGTATGTTCAGTGGACTCAGTAGCTTCTTCAGACTCGGTATTTTCCTCCACTTCCTTCTTGTTTTCTTTACGACCAAATTCTTCAATCAACTTAGCCAAGTCAGACTTTCTTTCCATGACTTCTTTGTAATTACCACGCTCAGTAATAGAACCATTGGTCAACAAGAGAATGTGGTCGGCTTCATGTAAAACAACAACAGAGTTAGTGGCAAGAATCTTGGTCTTGGTACTAATAATACCATTCTTACCCAAGACTTCCTGGATAATCTTCTTTCCAACATGGGAATCAACAGCAGACAAGATATCATCAAACAAGAATATATCAGCACGGGAGTAAACAGCTCTAGCAAGAGAAATACGAGCCTTCTGGCCACCACTCAAGGAAATCCCCTTTTCACCGACAACAGTCTTATCACCATCTGGTAAAGAGTCGAAATCAGCAAGTAATTGACAGGCTTCGACGGTCTTTTTGTAGAAAGCAGGGTCATACTTGTAGCCAAACAAAATATTTTCTCTTACAGTAGCATTCAATAACCAAGGAGATTGTGGACAGTATGCAACACTTCCGTTGATGACCACTCTTGGAGAAACGGAGGATGCATTGTCAGAGTAACCAGGAGCAGAGATTGGAATTTCGCCCAAGATTGCCCTGATCAAAGTGGTCTTCCCACTACCAACCTTACCAACGAAACAAGTCAAGTCACCAGCAGCAGCGTCCAAGTTAATGTCATGCAATGCAATATTGGACTTGGAGTCGGAGTCTTCGACAGTGTTTTCTTCATCGGTAAAGGATTTGACATCCTTCTTATTAGACCACAAGAAGGTGGTGTCCTTAATGGAGACAGCACTCTTAATTGAGGCGTCAGCAACAGGAAAACGGGTGATCAATCCATTTTGATCCTCACTCAATTCTTCAAGTAAGAAATATTCTCTCAATCTGCCCAAAGAACCTCTTGCTTCAATGTAGGAAGCAATGGCTTGAGGCAAAATCAAAATTGGTTCCGTCAAAAGATCAAACAAGGTCAAAGCAGGGAAAATGAGAGCAGGAGTTAATGGATCATCATAAAGGAAGGTGTAAGTAATGTAAGAGGCACAACTGACAAAGAATGGGATACAAGACCAGCAGAAAGTAGAGATGGCATTGACAACCCCGATCTTTTCAATTTGCTTAAGTTCTTTGGCTTCTCTGATATCAGTTAATTTCTCAAGCATAGGAGTTTCCCAGGCATACAACTTGATACTCTTGATGGTGGTCAAGATTTCGTTGGTAAGCGAAGTTCTGTTATCCTTGAAACCCATCATCTTTTGGTAAAGAGGGGCAATAGAAGCACTGATCTTGGTAACAAGAGGCCCCATGAGAATAGCGGTAATAACACCACCCCAAGTAGCATGACCTAACAAGTAATACAAGAAGACCAAAGAGAAGACCAACTTGAGGAAGGCCGAGACAAAGGATTGGAATTCAGTAAGGAACCATTTGATGGTATTGGTATCCATAGTGATATGGTTAACAATGTCACCAGTCGATTTGTTCTTTCTTGCTTGTGGAGACAATCTCAAAGCTTTGTTGTAGATCAAAGTGGTTAAGGCAGAATCAACTGAGTAAACAATACCATACATATTGGTAAAGGATTGGTTGAAAGTTATAAAGTTGGCACAGGAACATGCGTACATAGTACCAGCAATCACGAAGGCCTTGATGATGGGAGGTCTTTCACCTGCAGCGGACGAAGTGAATTCAGAAAAGTAAGTGATCAATTGTTTCAAGAGCAAAGGTTGAGCGTACTTGAACAAGACTTCCAAAAATTCGCAGAAAGTTCCAGCTCCAATGTATTTCTTAGTGGAAACCAAGAGGGCCCAGAAGATCGAGGGTTTCATTGCACTTTCCTTTTCTCTGTAATTGGCAAACCAACGATTTTTGGCGTTGCGCTTTTTGATTTCGATTCTCTTGAGTTCGGCGTCCCACAGCTTTTGTAATCTGGTGGCTACAACATCACAGTGTAATTCATCAGCAATGAGGGGAATTTCCTTTTGGGTGATCTCCCCAGTCTTGTAGATCTTGGTGACTAAGGGAACAATCCAGGTGAAGGTGAAGTAGGTGATGAAGTCGACCTGGTATCTGAGATCAACGATATCGGATTCAAACGCAGTTTGAAAGCAGTAGAATTCAAGGATGTGGATGTAGATGGCATTGACCAACACCAAGACTTCAACCAAATAGGAAGCCTTCGATGTTTTGTAGATGGTGTGGTTAGAAAAGGAGTCTTGGATGACGGTGGCCAACGCGATAACGATTGAAAAGATCCAGTAAACCAAGATGGATGCAACAGGGAACAAAGATTTCTTTGGCTCGACAATATGGAGAGGTAAGATGACTGCAAGTAATATCACGGCATTTGCCAACAATGTGGTGGAGCCTGTCAATGTGTACCAGGTTGCAAAAAGGGCAAACTGGAGCAAGACAAGAATACACTTGGCGGCATGGGTCCAGGGGGTTTTCTTTCCAGAAATTGCGTGGGGGTTTTTGTTGAGGCCGAGAGAGGCAAGTTGCAAAAGAGCAAACGTACCTGTGACGGCGTAAACAATCAAACTACCGGTTTCAACGAATAAAGGATTCAAAGCATTCCCATGTGATGAGTAAAGCGGCAGTGTCCAAGGAACGGTCGTGTTCAGCCCTAAGGCAGATGATGCAAAAACTGAGACCAGAGCTGAACCAGGGAAATGCCCCATAAGCGACTCAGGCCTAAATAGCGATATCAATGGAGGAGTAAAGCTCGACATTTGTTTGCTGCTATGTTGGAGGTGTCAAAAGTGGAGGCGAATTTCTACTATTTAAATAGTGAAAAATAGACGCCGCCTAAAAACTTGAAAAAAAAAAAATTTCATCGACTGCAAAAATATTTTGCTAAACTTTACTAAGAGCGAGTGGAGGAAGAGGCTGAAGCCAGGAGGCAGCTAGGCAAATTCGGAGGGTTTAGAAAATAATATGTGGAATGGAGAGCTGCCATTGGATGGCACGGCTCTGTGTGAGGACCATCGAATATTTTGCGCTTACATTATCTCCGTTTCAATGAGTCAAATTAAGCATACAGGCAGGCGAGAAAACTAAACTCCGCGATTGGTAATGATTTGAGTCACTATCTCGGTCGTAATCTTTTTAGTAGTGCAACTTTCATCACACACACACACACTAACTCCGATCGATCAACGGTTGCAATAGCACGAATCGTTTATTTGTTCGTTACTGTCTTGTTCTTCAACCTCTCAGTTGTCCAATAAATTTCATCACACATCAACGTTTAAATTGCGAGGAGATAAGAGGAAGTCCATTTGGGATGAGTGAGCAAATCCTGCGATATGATTGGATGTCACGATGGATTTCTAGGAGCTTCGCGGTATTTTAAGTTTATGTGCCGCTGTTTCATCGTTGTTGACGTTAAATCTTAAAAAAAAAGAGTGCGTCCATTTTTGGAAAACGGTGGCAAATCCAACAGTATGATTGGACCGTTCTTCTTACTTTTACTGGGATTTTTTCTCGTCAATTGACGCCTCGTTCAAGAAAACAAACAAAATAATAACAAACAAATTCTGTAATCTAATTTAGGAAATAGATCCTATAAGTGTTGAAGCAAAGTTATGAAGGGAAAATTATTTTGATTTTGGCGTCAACAACAATGTTCTAGATTCAAGGCGGTTAAGCAACCAAAAGTCTCAATTTCTCTCTCTGTGTGTGTGTGGATGCAAGACCAGTGACATGATGTGAAAAATCGTCCTGACGTCAATTCTAGTTTGCATTTGAGCCGCATCCGCCTTGGTCAAATTAAGAGTCGAGTAAAAAAATAGATTTGTATCTCAATTTGGTAATGGGTGCAAATTATGCGACATGATTGGACGGTGTTATTGGCGTCAATGTAAGGGTTGAGGCTAAGCCACGCCTCCTTGAAAAACGCGATCTGATAATTATGAGACGACTTTGTGTCCAGATTAGGAAATGGATGCCAATACTTTGATATAATTGGTTGACACATGTAAAGAGAAAGATATATGGGATACAGTTGACCGACCCCAAAAGAATTTTAACTGGAAACTACTTTTATTATAAAATCAAATTGATATTATTGGATCAGAATTCGTTCAGGAGTGACCTGTTCCGATCCGTATTACCCCTATTCCTTGTCCTATTCAATTTGTAACGCTATTAAAAAAAATTCCATCGAATGTATTCGGCTCCAGCGGTCCCTTTTTTTTCCCCCCCTCCCACAAAAATTTAGCACCCACTCGCCAAAAACTTTAACTAAAAAATTGTGTGAGGGTTGCAGAAAGTTCTTGAGACTTTTTGCACTTCTTTTTGTGGTTCTTCTTGTTCTTGTTCCTGTCTTTTTTTCCTGCACGGCAATCATTAATTTACTGAAAGCCCAAACCCACCACACTCAAATGGCCATAAAACAAGCGGTTTTCAGGTCCCGGCGGTGGAAATGTACGCCTCTGGTTGCTCCTCGGGACTTTGATGCCTGTAAGCATCGCCATTGGGTAGAATTGGCTCCCAAATCCGCGTCCGCATCCACATCCACATTCTCAGTCATGACTTACAACTTGTTGTCGCGACACTATATGTGGAAACCGGTGTTTGGATACTTGAACCAGGACTATTTGGACTGGACAAACTACCGGTTCCCACTCATCAACCGCAGTGTCAAACAGTTTGCCTGTGACATTGTCTGTTTCCAAGAAATGGAATCGTTCATGTACGAAAACCACTGGCGTTCGCAGTTCCCGTCTCCCGACTACACCAGCGTCTACATCCGCAAATCCTTACCAAAATACTGGGAAAACGCCCCCACAGACTTTGTTGATGGCGTGGGTGTGTTTGTCAACACCCAGCGCTTTGCATTGCTCGACCATTGGCCAATACATTTCGGCCAGTATATCTTGGATAACCGGGCAGAATTCGATGTCACCGACGACTTGCTACGCCGAGTGGTGCCTCGAAATACCGTGGCTCTTCTTCTCAAACTCCATGACAAACTTCTTGATAAAACGGTCTACGTCGCCAACACACACTTGTACTGGTCTCCAAAGTTCAACGATGTCAAGGTTCTCCAGGCGAAAATCTTATTGAACGTACTCGAGAAATTCTCCAAGTCAGATCCAATCCCCAACGTTCTTGTGTTGGGCGACTTCAATTCACATCCAGATTCCTCGGTGGTACTGCTTTTGGGCCGGTCCCATGCAGTCAATGTCGCCGAGTGTCCCGAGTTTGAAGGTTTCAATTACGGCCACAATAACAATTTGATCGATGCCTCCAATGAAGTCAAAAACCCGTTTGATCTCACCAACATTTACCAACCACTTATCGATTCCGGTGAGCTCCCGTTTACGACATATACTCGAAGTTTGACAGGCGTAGTCGACCATATCTTTGCCGATTCGCGCCATTTCACGCCGCACCGCATTCTATCGGCCGTCAGCCCACAATACTGCTCTCAACAGTCCATTCAGGGCTTCCCAAACGACCAATTCCCGTCAGATCACATCCCGTTGGTCGCTGAATTATCATATACCTCCTGTATATAGATGATCCCTGCATGTAGGCCTATTTAGTAGTGCGCCGCCACAAAAAATCCCTTTTGCCTCGCCCTCGTTCAACAAGCAACGGAAAAAAAATTTGTAAAGAGAGAGACTCACCAAAATAAGCTGTATGAAACCCGGCGTTTACGATCCTATTTGTTGCCGTAGCCATTGAAATACGCCGTCTATCGACACATATTTACCCGAACATTAATTGAATCCCTTTTTGAAATTCCAGAAACCGCTCGTTCCTTGTGTATTTTATCCCAATTGACCCCAAAAAAAAACCACACCTGAGTGCGTACAAGCCCCATTGATGAACGTCAACAACAAGTACCAGCAGGGAGGCGGCCAGGTACAGGCACAGGTACAGCCTAACTTGCAAGCACAGCAGATCTTGTTGCAGCAGTTGCTGCATGTCCAATCGCAGCTGATCCAACAGCAACAATCACTGCAACAACCACTGCAGCAACTGCAGTCTACTTCTTCGCTTGCTGCTGGCCAGTTTAATCAACCTTCCGATTCGTATTCCGACTCCCTCAACCAAAGCATATACCAGAACAACTACCAAAGACCGCACCAGTTGCAGCAACAGCAGCAACAGCAACAACTGCAACAACTGCAACAACTGCAACTGCAACAGCAACAGCAGTTCTTCCCGCTGTTTTCCCAGCAGTCGCAGTCGAACCAGCAACAGCTGCAGCCTCTGCAGCAGCAGCCTCTGCAGCTCCAGCAACCGTACCAGCAATCGCAACCCCAACTGCATCCCCAGTTGCAACTGCAGTACCAGAGCCAACAGAGCCAACAGATGCCACGTCAACCTCCTCATCTCCAGCAGGGCCAGCAGCAGTTCTACTCCCAGCAGCAGGCAGCCGCTCTCCAAGCCCAGCAGCACCAGCAACAACAGGCCCCACCGGCACAGAAGCTCAACTCCATCAACGTCGAGAACCCCAACTCGGTTTACTGGCAACACCAGCAACAGTTGTGCCAAATGTCGAGAGGTGCTAACATCCCTCACTACTATGCCCGGCAGTATGCTTCTAATTCGAGAAAGAATAAGAACCCGTACAATGACGTCAAAACCATCAGTTTGATCGACGCCACCAGATCAATTGTGACGGCACATGAGGAACAGGAACGGGCCAACAAATTAGCTTCATCGGCCGTGACCACGACTCCCACCACGACCTCTGCTTTGTTGCACAACAAGAAATTGGCTCAGGACATAGATGAGGACCACTTACAGGAAGAACAAAGAATGAGACAGAAGACGCATGGCAAGCAGTTGTGGTGCCAATTGGACTTGAGTGGCCAGGGATTGATCAATATCTCGCCCAAGCTTTTCCAGTACGACTTTTTGGAATCGTTATACTTGAACAACAACAAGTTGTCTGAAGTTCCTCCTATGATCAAGAAGTTGACTGGTTTGAGAACGTTGGACTTGTCCCATAACAGAATTAATGAATTGCCTTCTGAATTGGGCTTGTGCTACAACTTGAGATTCCTCTACTTGTTTGATAACAATATCAAGACTTTGCCATATCAATTTGGTAACTTGATTGAGTTGTTGTTCTTGGGGATTGAAGGTAATCCTTTGGACTTGAAGATCGCCAACATGTTGTCGGAAAAGGGCACCAAGGAGTTGATTGCCCATCTCAGAGACTCGAAGCCCGTCACTGAAAAGCCACGTCCAAGACCTTGGTTGTTATTGGAGGACGATGGCGAAGTCATTGATCCAATTGCCAACCCTGAAGCATACGCTAACGAAACCAACTCTAATGAAACATTTACCATGATGACCTACAACACCTTGTGTCAACATTATGCCACTCCTAAGATGTATAAGTTTACTCCTTCGTGGGCCTTGAACTGGGAATACAGAAGAAACTTGATTCAGGAGACTGTGATGCAGTTCAAGAACGATATCATTTGTATGCAAGAAGTTGAAACGAGAACTTACCATGAGTTCTGGGTTCCTTTGTTTGCCGAACAAGGGTACAAAGGCTTGTTCTTCAACAAGACGAGATCGAGAACTATGGGCGAGGTTGAGTCCAAAAAGGTGGATGGTTGTGCTACTTTCTACAAAACCAGTAAGTTTACGTTGATTCTGAAGCAGAACTTCGAGTACAACAGTGTTTGTATGGGTTCTGACAAGTACAAGAAGACAAAGGACTTGTTCAATAGATTCATGAACAAAGATAACATTGCCTTGATTGCCTTCTTGCAACACATATCTACTGGAGAAAAGATTGCCGTTGTCAACACACACTTGCACTGGGATCCATCTTTCAACGATGTCAAGACGTTGCAGGTTGGAATCTTGTTGGAAGAGTTGCAAGGGATCTTGAAGAAAGCACACCATGCCAACTCGGTGGACGAGATCAAGAACGCATCAATGATCATCTGTGGTGACTTCAACTCGGTGAAGGACTCGGCAGTGTACCAGTTATTCTCGACTGGACAGGTCAGTAAGCATTCAGACTTGGATGGCAGAGACTACGGCCGGTTCACTGACGAAGGATTCCGCCAACTGTTCAAGTTGAAGTCAGCCTATGAAAACATTGGCGAGTTGCCATTCACCAACTTGTCGCCGTTGTTTACTAACGTCATTGACTACATCTGGTACTCGACCTCGACCTTACAAGTTAAGGGCTTGTTGGGCAAAATCGATGAGGAGTACGTTGACCAATGTATCGGGTTCCCCGACGCACATTTCCCCTCCGATCACATTCCTTTGGTGACCAAGTTCCAAATCAAGAAGGGAGGAGCCAAGAAACCGGAATTCAAGCCTGAATTCAAGTCTGGACCATCAAGAAAGACTTGAAGTTGCATTGGATTCTACCTGTACATTATAATATAGATGGAGCTGTCTGTTTATAGTTTGTATTTTTGCGTTTAGTTTGCTTTTTAATAATAAGAATTAAGAATTTAAAAGTTTTCAAGAAAAACGTACAATTTTTAGGAAATTACGTCAACAAAAGGTTAACGTAACATATCTATGGTTTGATTAAACAAGCAAGGCTTTTACTCTATTTATAGATTCTTGCTTTTAGAATTACTATTTTTGTCATTTGCTACCGACATTGTCAGAGGTCAGACGTCAAATGAATGAAAGATAGAGAGGGGAACATGGCGGACGAGAGAAAATAGAGTCCCCCAAACATCAGGACCGCAGTACAAGCACTGACAAAAATCCAACGGAACCTCGGTATTTTTTTTTAAAAAAATGGTTTCTTTGAATTATTTTCAAAAAGCCAACACATCATAATATTATTCAACATGTTTACCGTGTCCCAATAATATTTCAAACTTCCGTATCTGTAAAAACAGTGGGAAGCGGCCGAAAATTCGGCGAAACTCGTGTCCCGGTGGCCTGCATATTTTGCCCCACACGTTGATATGAGTAATCAATGGAGTATAAAAGTGTCTGCGAAAAGCTCAGTAGAAACAGAAGAAAAAAAAGAGATTATCCAAAATGTCTCTTCTTATAGCTACAATCAGCGACCACCGTGTGGCACACAATGAGCTTGATAAACAGGAGGAATACTACAATGTGATTGGCCAGCTTGAGCAGGAAACCACGGAAGATGGCAAGTACAAATTCCCGTGGCATTTCGAAACTGTGCCTGGATTTTTCCAGCAACACCGCGAAGACACCGACGACAACGCATTCAACATTGCCGAGAGTAACTTTGGGCGGGAGAAGTCGTGGCTGGCGATTAAAGACGAGTTGGCAGCGTTGAATGCACAAAGTCCTTCCAACGTAAGCTACAAATTGGTGTTCTGGGCCCGCCACGGCCAGGGATACCATAATGTCGTGATGAACCAGTACGGTGAAGACGCGTGGAACAAGAAATGGTACAAGGAATCCACCGACGGTGTGATCACATGGGGTCCCGATGCACTGTTGACGGAGGTAGGAATTGCCCAGGCGCGTGAGAATAACGGATTATGGAAAGATCAGCTTTCGCAGGGTGCACCGATGCCCAGCAAGTTCTTTGTTTCGCCGTTACAGCGGCCAAGCTACACCTTGGTACATACATGGGATGGAATCAAGCCAGCAGACAAGCGTCCTGTAGTTACAGAATTGCTTCGCGAGACCAATGGTGTCAACAAGTGTGACAAGCGGTCGACCAAGTCGGTGATTGACGAGCGTTTTGGGGCCCACGGTTTCGACACGTCGGCGTTGACAGAAGAAGACAAGTTGTACAGTGACACGGTGCGTGAAACGATGGTACAACAGTCACTTCGCGTCAATCAGTTCCTTCAGGAACTCTTTGAAGCCGATGTCGACAGCACCACCAACAAGTTGGACAAGCAGAAGGCGGCAGAACACACATACATCTCCACCACATCGCATGGAGGTACCATCAGATGCGCCATCAACGTGCTTCGTCACCGTTTGTTCACCATCTCGACGGGAGGCATGATTCCCATCGTGATTAAGGCCACAAGAAAAGAGTGAGTTGCAAAAATTTCCTATTTGGGAAGTAAGAGTATAGATTCCACTAATAGAAGCACACGACGACAAACAAGAAATTGTAGAGCAACCGCCGTAAAGCAAGCAACAAGACTACTTCAGATAAAGTTTGAGATTGTTCCTTTTTCTTTATTTTTTCTTCTTTCTTGGAAAAGCAACCGTATTAGTTTGTGGCGAGTGGGAATGGGAATGATCTGGGGAAAATTTCCTAATTAGGCAATATAGCGAAGACCCCTTCGCCGTATCAAAAAACTCTATTTATAACAGTTGACATTCCACTTTTCAAGACAATAATGAACCCTGTTGTCTTGTTGGTGTATGTGGGTCTCGCCTTAGCCTTCCAATGGCCCTGGGAAGACGACTCATCGCTGTCTGGTTCTTCCTCCATAACGTCATCGAGCTCTTCAACGTCATCATCGAGCTCTGCTGATTCACAAGCAAGCAGCACCCAAGATTCGGGATTCCACTGGCCATGGGAAAATAAATCGTCACTGTCTGGTTCTGCTTCCATAACCGCATCGTCATCTGGCTCTGCATCTGCATCGGCATCGGGATCCTCCGACTCCCATTCGTATACCACCGAAAACACCAAATCCAACGGCTACACGCCGTTCACAACTTCTTGCCCCGATCATGATATTGTACGGAAGGCTTCTGACATCACACAGGCCGAAAAAGATTATGTTGTGGCTCGAAACAACAAAACCAATGCTCATCTCATCGATTTCCTCAACAAAGCGAACCTCAGCGACTTCGACGCCCGTTCCTTTGTCACACAGTACGCTCCCACACACAATATCAGTATTGGCCTTGCGTTTAGTGGTGGTGGTTATCGTGCGATGCTCAGCGGCGCCGGCCAGGTCTTGTCGCTCGACAACCGATTCCAGGACGCGTTGGACCACGGCTTGGGCGGCTTGCTCCAGTCCTCAACATACTTGACCGGACTCTCTGGTGGCAACTGGTTGGTGGGACTGATGGTGTTGAACGACTGGCTCTCGGTGAGCGACATTCTCTACGGTAATTCTGATATCTGGAAGCTTGACGAATCGATTTTTAATCCCAACGGCATCAATGTCTTCAAGACAGCGCAGTACTACTACAATATCGAGCTGGCACTCGGTTCCAAGAGTGATGCTGGCTTCCAGACCTCCATCACCGATCTCTGGGGCCGGGCGTTGTCGCAGCAGTTTTTGGGAGAGGAAAATGGCGGTGAAAACGTTACCTGGTCGAGCATCCGGGATCTCTCAGCGTTCCAGGATCATGAAATGCCATTCCCAATTGTGTTGGCAAACGGAAGAACACCTGGGACGATGATTGTGAACCAGAACTCTACGATTTTCGAGATAAATCCCTACGAAATTGGGTCTTGGGACCCTTCGTTGGGATATTTCAGTGATATCAAATATCTTGGCTCGAAGCTTGACAAGAGCTCCAACAACGGCACTTGTGTGGTTAATTTCGACAACGCTGGGTTCATTATGGGCACGAGCTCGTCGCTTTTCAACCAGTTGATTCTTCGGCTCGAGAATTCTGGACTCAATATCGTGCTACGTAAGATCTTGACTTCGATTCTCTCTCGAGTCAGCCATCTGAACGACGATATCGCCATCTACAACCCCAATCCGTTCTACAATGTGGATGGAGGCAAGGAGAAATCGATCAGCAAGAACGAAACACTCTTCTTGGTTGATGGTGGAGAAGATCAACAGAACGTGCCATTTTATCCATTGATCCAGCCATCACGTAAAGTTGATGTCATATTTGGCTTCGATAACTCGGGTGATACTGCAGAAAACTGGCCCAACGGCACGTCGATCATGCACACGTACCAACGGCAGTTTGTGGAGCAAGGTGGCCAGATTCCGTTCCCACCAGCGCCCACCATCGACGAGTATTTGGAGCAGAACTTGGGACGCAAGCCGGTATTTTTTGGGTGCAATGCCGACGACTTGAGCCCATTGGTGGCATACCACAACAACTCACAAGTCAATGAAACCGACATTCCACTCATTGTGTACACCAGCAACACCTACCACTCTTATAACTCGAACACATCGACGTTCAAGATGTCGTACGACGCCGACGAGATCCTGGGCATTGTTCAGAACGGATTCGAAGCAACTACACGCAAAAATCTCACCGACGATGCCAACTACGCGAAGTGCGTTGCCTGTGCCATCATCAGACGGTCCCAGGAACGCTTGGGGATCGAACAGTCGCAGGAATGCAAGGACTGTTTCCAGGAATACTGCTGGCTGGGCACTCTCCGGGACGCCGGCGTTCCTGCAGGCGTCCTGATTGCTCCCACATCGTCTACAACGTCACCAAGTTCTTCTTCCTCAAGTTCAGCCTCATCAACGTCCTCAAAGAAGAAGAAGAACAACGCCTCCACAACCAGCATTTCCCGTGCTTGGATCGTACTTGCATCGTTACTTTTACTATAGAAATTTTAATGTAATTTTTTTAAGAATGAAAAAATCACGTGACCTCATCCCATCTCAAAATTTAATTTTCCAAATCTGTAAGCTTAATCCATTTACATCTCTCATTATGGTCAAGTCATACGATCGTTACGAGCAGGAAAAGTGCTTTGGGGTGATTGCATCGTCGGCCAATGTCGTGTGGATTGCACCTGAACACAAGACGTCGGCGGGCCGCGCGCTTACGGCGGGTTTAGAAGAGATTTTGGTCTGGGACATCAAGACCGGCGAGCTTGTACAACGGCTCCGTGACGGCTTGACGCCCGGTGCACTGAATGCACTGACGCTGGTTGCACCCAGTGCGGTAACGCGGTTGGCGTACCATGCGGCCACGGGTCTTGTAGCGGCCGGGTACGGCGACGGGGCCGTGAAAGTATGGGATCTTGCTTCGGAGTCTGTTCTCGTGGGATTCAGCGGCCACAAGTCGGCGGTGACGCAGCTCGTGTTTGATCGCAGTGGTACGCGGTTGGTGTCGGGCTCTGCCGATGCCAGCATCATCATGTGGGACTTGGTTGGTGAAGAAGGGTTGTTTAAGTTGAAGGGCCATAAGAGTCAAATCACCGGCATTGCGCTCATTTCGGAGCATGACGACGTCGATGCGATGGAGGATTACATTGTGAGTGTATCGAAAGATGGATTGGTGAAGTTGTGGGAGCTCCGGAGCCAGCAGTGTGTGGAAACACACATGGCACATGCCAACGAGTGTTGGGCGATGAGTGTTTCCGATTCGATGGTGCTAACGTGCGGCAACAAGGACCAGGTGAAGGCATGGTACGTGGATCTTGACAAGAATGACGGAGAGAAACTTGTTGAGCGCGGTTCGTTTGCTAAAGTGAGTAAAAGCCGTGCCAACGAGATTGCATTTACAACATACAAAACGCACCGGGTGTTTTATGTCCAGAACGTCGATAGAACCGTGGAGATGTTTAGAATACGGAACGAAGATGAGCTCCAGAAGGGTGTGGCACGGAGAACCAAACGTTTAAGAGAAAAAGGAATGGACGACGATGAGATTTTGGCGTCGTTACAAGAAGCAGAAATCAGCATGCGCATCACGCCGCTCACGACCGTCCGTGCTGCTGCCAAAGTGCGTGCATGTACATGGATGCAACGTCCGGGACATAAGTTGGATGTTGTTGTTGCGCTCGGCAGCAACAGCATTGAACATTATACGATTCCTGTTGAAAATATCATCAAAGACGAACTCCAGCCAACCAAAACCAGCAGTGTCGACTTGCTTGGTCACCGGAGCGATATCAGAGCCATGGATCTTTCTCCTGATAATAAGTTGCTTGCCACGGCGCTGAATGGTGAGTTGAAGGTGTGGAATGTACGGACCAGTAACGTGATCCGGACATTTATGGTTGCTGGCTACGCTCTTTGTTGCCGTTTTCTTCCTGGAGGCACGCTTGTGGCGGTGGGTTTCAAGGACGGAGCACTTGAGCTCTATGACTTGGCGACATCGGCGTTGGTGGACCGGGTGGAAGGTGCTCATGGCGAGGAATCTTCGGTATGGTCGATGGACGTGGCTCCCGATGGGAAAACGCTTGTTTCGGGTGGTGGAAAGAGCGTCAAGTTCTGGAACCTTCAAGTAGAACATGATGTTGTTGCAGGAACCAACGTTTCGACATCAAAACTCCGTTTTGTGCATGCACAGACTCTTGAAGTTGGCGAAGACGTGCTTTGCGTACGGATTTCACCCGATTCCAAGTATGTGGCGGTATCGTTACTCAACAACAACGTTCAGGTGGTGTTTATGGACACACTCAAGCTCTTCCTCACGTTGTACGGACACAAACTTCCGGTGTTGTCGATCGATATTTCTGCCGACAGCAAATTGCTCATCACTTCATCGGCAGACAAAAACATAAAAATCTGGGGATTGGACTTTGGAGATTGTCACCGGTCGATCTTTGGACACCAGGACTCGGTGATGAACGTGCGTTTCATTGGCGAGAGCCATCATTTCTTTTCTTCTGGTAAAGATGGGCTTGTGAAGTATTGGGATGGAGATAAGTTTGAGTGTATCCAGAAGCTTCCGGCGCACCATGGCGAAGTGTGGTGTTTGTGTGTTGCCAGCGACGGTCTGTTCATGGTACTGACATCGCATGACCATTCGGTACGGTTGTGGATGGCGCTGGACGACCAGGTGTTTTTAGAGGAAGAGCGTGAGAAGGAAATGGACCTGTTGTACGAAGACACGTTGCTTGAGCAGCAAGAACAACACGAAGAAGAAAACGAGGAGGTTGAGGATGCAAGAGTCACCAAGCAAACCATAGAGACCTTGAAGGCCGGAGAGAAGTTGATGGAAGCGTTGGATATCGGAATTGCTGACGTTGAAGCTCAAGAACAGTACCTTGATCACTTGAAGAGTTTTGAGGCTGGACGGAGCCGTGAGATGCCAGTGAAACCGGCTCAGAACGCCGTGTTGATGGCATTTGGCATGGACGGAGCTTCGTATGTGATGAGTGTGGTGAGCAAGATCCGGGCAGCGCAGTTGGACGATGCTTTACTTGTGCTTCCGTTCCTGTACTCGCTTCGATTGCTTCGTTTCATTGAGATCTGGACACGTCAGGAGAATGTTGGGACAAACATCGTGCACATGCTGTTGGTTTGTCGTCTCTTGTTCTTTGTGGTGAGAAGTAATGCTCGTGAATTGGCGAGCCAAAAAGATCCCAAGATCAAAAACGAGTTGGTGCGTGTCAAGGAACAGTTACGGACGGCGTTGGCACAATCGGCACGTCAATTGGGAACCAACACGCAGGGATTGCGGTTTGCCAGACAGCAATGGAAGTTGACTCACGAAACCGAGTTTATTGACGAGCGGGAACAGAAACAGTATGAGGAACGGGGTGAAAAGAGAAGCTACACGACCATTTAGATACAGAATAGTGAAATTTGTCTGATTCAGACAATTTAATGAAATCAATCTCTTTACAAGTTGTAAAATGAAATTGTAGGCATTATCATCTCTTTTTGCTCGGATCTTTATCTGGAATAAACCTATTAATAGAATAGTTTCGTTTAACTGAAATTTCCAATTGAATGATCCCTTTTTGGAAGTGGATCAACCCCATAAATTTTTATAGTATAAGAAGGAACGTTTGTAGTTCTAAATTGAATATTTTAAAATTATATTAGAAAAAGATCATTTTTTGTCATTTGTCTGTCATTGATTTTGTCTGTCATTGATTTTGTCTGTCATTGATTTTGTCTGTCATTGATTTTGTCTAATTTTTTGTCTGCTTCATTTTCTTTTTCTGCTCTTTTTTTGTCTGATTTTGACTTTTCTCGCGATCCTTAAATTATCGTCAGACGCCACCAACATGAACTCGTGGCACACGCTGTATGCGGTTGCCGACCGCCAGAAGGTCGTCCAGATCCTCACAAACACCCTCCGCGACATGCAAGGCGCCAATTACGACCCCCAACGCGGCGCCACCATTGCACAGGAGTTTGAGAAGTTTACGTTTATGAAATCGCAGAGCCGCGACGAGTATCTTCGGTTGATCAAGCAAAAGATCCAGCATTTGCGGACAAATATGCGACCAGGAATGCCGCAGCAGCAACAGCAGCAGCAGCAGCAACAGCAGCCGCCGCCTCCGCAACAACAACAACCGCCACAGCCGCAAAATCGCATCAATAAGATCAATAACATGAACTTTCTCCAACAACAGGCCCAGGCCCGCCAGCAGTCGGCAGCACAGCTCCAGGCCCAGATGAGGAACCAGCCCAACAACAATAACACCAACAATTCCAATAACAACAACATGACCAACATGAATAACATGAATATGAACAATATGAATATGAATAATGCCATCAACAGCAACATGAACATAAATGGCGTCAACAACACCACCACCACCACCACCAACAACAACAACAACAACAACACCAACACCAACAATAATGTCGGAATGATGAGCCCAGACGCCCACCAGATCCAACAGGTGAGCAATCTGATCCGTAACGCACCGATTCCACCGGCACTTCTTGCCAAAATCCCCAACTTGCCGCCCAACGTGCTGACATGGACGCAGATCTTCAACTGTTATCAGAAAAAGATGATTCCAGCATCGGCAATGCCGTTGATTAAAGATATCCACAACACACACTTGCAGTTGGCGTTGCGTCAGCACCAACAGAAGATGAACATGCGTCCTCAACCACAGCAACAGCAACCACAACAGCAGCAACAGCAACAGCAACAGCAACCACCACAACAGCAACAACAACCACAACCACAACAGTCGATGGTGATGAACAACATGAACATGAATGTGAACATGAACCGTAACTTCAACCTCAACAACCTCACACCACAACAGAAACAACAGTTTCTTCAACGACAAATGCAACAACGGAACATGCCTATGAACCAGAACGTGCTCCAGAACCAACAACCACAACCACCACAACAACCACAGCAACCACCACAGCAACCACAACCGCAAGAACAAGCCCAGTTGAAGCCGCCAAACTTTGAAATCACTCCGCAAGATATCATGAAGTACAGCGCCGATGCAATGACGCTTCTTGGCCGGCTCCAGGCGAACCGTTCGATTCAAGCGACATTGGACCAGAACCAAAAGGAAAGCTTTGTCAGAAAGTACATTCTCCACCAGAAAACGCAGTTGTGGAAGCAGCAAAACGGCCAGTTGGCACAAGCACAACCCCAGACACAACAAGCCTTGCCACGGCAGCCCCAGAAAACCCCGCTCATGTCTCAAATGCCAATGAATCAACAGAATCAACAGAACCAGAACTTTAATGCAAGATGGAACAATGCCACTGCTCCTTCTGCTCCAGGCCCCGCACCACCAACAGCACCCGCTGTCGCGCCAGCAGCAGCAGTACCACCAACAGCAGCAGCAGCAGGTGCAGCTCCTGGAATTCCACAACTTACGGACGAAATGAAGCTCAAACTTCGACAGCTTATTGATGAAGTTTCACGTAACAACGTTGTGCTTAAGGATGTGTCTCAGATGCTTTCAAATGCCGACAGGAACGTGGTTCGTGATGGCTTGCTTCAAATCTCACAGCAATATGCCAACGTGGATCTGATTGTGAGCTACTTTTTCCTTCTTACCCGCAACGTAGAAGGCACCAAACGGTTGATTCAGATGAAGTACATGACCAAGAACATTATGGATAATCTCCAGCGAGGCGTGTTTCTTGCTGGTCCTGATTTGTTGGACAAATTACGGTTGCAGTATCAAAAGTACTTTGATTACGTGAAGGAACAGTTTGCGATAAGAAGACAACAGCTCCAGAACCAACCCAAACCACCACCACAACAGCAACAACTCCAACCACAGCAACAGCAACAGCAACAGTTTATGAACATGAATCTTGCTGCCAACAACTGGCAAAACGTTCCAGCACCACGGACCAATCTCAACAGCAGTCCGATGGTTCCCAGCGGTCTGCCAATGAATATTGCTGCCACGACACCGCAGCAGAAGGCAAAGACGCCTGTTCAGGCCAAGAAACCGCCGCCATCCGCTGCCAACCGCCGCAAAGGGTCAAATAAAGGACCGGTAAACGTTGCCAGCATTCCAACGCCTGCTGGCAGCGCTGCGTCGCCGCAAATGACGATCAAGACGCCGCAGAGCATTCCTACGCCGCAGGTGGCAAGCCAAAGTGCCAAAAACACGCCCACAGGCCACTCGCCGAGCTACAAGCCCGACACCGCCGTTGTGGCGACCAACGATGCCGACATTTTCGTCAAGAACGACGATTCAAAGCTGGCAAAACGTCGTGAGCTTTCCACCACGAACCCCGAAAAGTTCTTTTACGCTTCGTTGGCGAACTTGTTGGAGTTGGACGACAGCGTGGTTGAGTTGCCGGCAACGCCAATGAGCAACGTGCTGCCGGCGCTCTCGCATGGGAAACCGAAGTCTCCAGCGACCCAGAGCGGCTGGAGCAGCGAGGTGCTGCCGCTTGCGATTGCGTTGGCGTTTCGTCAGGCCGACAGCGTGCGAGAATTGGTGTCGGACGAGGTGGTGGAGACGTGTGCTCGTCTTGCGGGCGTGAAACGTGAGGCCGACGACGATTTGGATACGTTATTTACGGAAAAGAAGCAGAAGTCGGAGGAGTACAAGTATATCTACGAGCCGGTGCCGTTTGATGAGTGGAAAGAGTTTGTTGTTGGCATCCAGTGATAAGAATAAATAAATAGTGAGTAATGTGTAAAGTTCAGACAAAAGTGCAGACAAAAGTGCAGACAAAAGTGCACAGACAAAAAATCATTCAGTAGACCTCTTTTGAAACTATGTCTGACAAAATCTCGGTAGCTTTTGTCTGTCTTGGAAACATGTAAGTACCGTCTGTCCGACACTAATCCGCCGAAACTAACCATAGCTGTCGTTCTCCAATGGCCGAAGCCGTGTTCCGGCACAAGGTGGCCGAATTGGGCGTCGCCGACCGTTTCGACGTGATCGACTCGTTTGGGACCGGCGGCTGGCACGTCGGCGAGCCTCCCGACAGCCGTTCGGCCAAGACGTGCCGCAAGCACGGCGTGAATGTCAACCATGCGGCACAGCAGATCCGTAGCGGCGACTTTGAGCGGTTTGACTACGTGCTTGCGATGGACCAGTCGAATAAGGGCGACTTGCTACATATGAAACCACGCGACAGTACTGCGGTAGTGGAGTTGTTTGGCCGCTGGCGGACCGATACGCGGTTTGGGACCGTGGTGGAGGATCCGTACTACGGGGGAATCAATGGGTTCGAGACAAACTACCAGCAATTGTGTCATTTTAGTGAGGAGTTTATCAAGGCAGTTGTGGAATAGAATTGGAATAAATGTCTGTATGTATTATTGTCAGTAGTTTTGTCCGTAGTTTTGTCAGTAGTTTTGTCTGTCTGTCTGTCTGTCGATCAGTTTTGTCTGTCGATCAGTTTTGTCTGTCAGCACTTTTGTCTGTCAGCACTTTTGTCTGTCAGTCAGTTTTTGTCAGCACTTTTATCTTTTCGCACAATTAAAAAGTTCATCAACATGAGTGCCCGGAAACTACAGCAGGAGTTGGACAAAACAAACAAGAAGATTGCCGAAGGGCTTCAGGTCTTTGATGATATCTACGAGAAGCTTATGACACTGGAGATTTCTTCCCAAAAAGAGAAGCTCGAGAGCGATCTCAAAAAGGAAATCAAGAAACTCCAACGTCTGCGGGACCAGCTCAAGCAATGGCTTAGCGACAGCAGCATCAAATTAGACAAGCTGTTGATTCAGGAGAATCGGACACGGATTGAACATGCGATGGATCAGTTCAAGGATCTTGAGAAACTGCTGAAAATCAAGCAGTTTTCGAATGAAGGGTTGGAATTGCAGAGCCAGCTCAAAACGAAGCGGTATGCCGAGCCTGAGCGGCAGGAGGCGTGTAATTACTTGAGTGACATTGTGGAGCAGCTCCAGCAGCAGAATGAAGGGTTGGACAGCGAGATTGGTGCGTTGACGACGCAGTTGAAGAAGGCCAAGCTGCTGGCGCTGTATGGGATCCAACAGACGATCGACGAGACCAAGTATAAGCTTGAACGTAACAATTCGCATCTTGCCCGTCTTGAGAAGATCTTGAGAAGTGTAGAGATTGGACTGTTGGATCCTCATAAGGTCGATGATATCAAAGATGACTTGGAATACTACGTTGAGAATAACATGGAGGAAGATTACGTTGAATACGATGATTTCTATGACCAACTCGAGATTGAGGATGATGAGGCAGAGATCGAAGGATCATTGGCACAAATGGCTGCTGCTGAAGAAGATGAAGAGAAGAGGGAAGACAAGAAAGAAGAAAAGAAGGAAGAAAAGAAGGACGATAAGAAGACAGAAAAGGAAAAGGAAAAGGAAAAGGAAAAGGAGAAGAAAAAAACCCCAAAGAAGAAACCGGTTGCTGTGCCGGTTTCTGTGCCAGTGTCAGTACCAGCGCCAGTGCAGCCGGTGCCAGTACCAATCACTCCAGCCGACTATTCAAACGTCATCAAGGCAGTGAATGCCCAAGCAGCAGCAGCAAACTTGAATTCAAGTTCTAGTTCAAGCTCCGCTACTACAGCAACCGCAGCAACCGCAGCAACAACATTAGCACAAGCCACTGCATCTGCTGCATCTGCTGTGTCTGCTCCAGCTCCTGCCACTGCTCCAGCTTCTGCAGCTTCTGTTGTTACAGAATCACCAGAAGAAACGTCTACAGTGGGCGAACCCACGGCTTCTGCCACAACAGAAGCAGAAGCATCGGAGCCATACACACCTGAACAGTCTCCTACTGTTGCTAAGGTGTTTTTCGATACCGTTCCACGTCTTTCGCTCGTGCCGCAGTCGCGACTCCAGAACCCGTTACCATTTGCGTCGATTGCACTGTTGCTTGAGACGTCACTTCTCAATTGTCCGGACTCGTTTGACTCAGAGAAACCACGCCAGTACAATCCCGTCAACATCCATCCGTCTCTGATTGATTATCCTCAAGAACCGATGTATGAACTCAACTCCAGCCATCTTATGGCCAAGTTCGATAACGATACGCTCTTTTTCTGCTTCTATTATTCAGAAGGTGTTGATAACTACGCGAAATGGAATGCTGCCAAAGAACTCTCGAGACGTGGCTGGGTCTACAACACCGAGCTTAAGCAATGGTTTTTGCCAGACAACAAGTCTGGAGCCAAAAGTCGCTCGATGTCGGTGATTCAGCGGGAGGAAGACGTTCAGGACGATGGCAGGGCCAAGAACTACAAGTACTTTGACTACGAAAAGACCTGGCTCACCAGAAGAAGAGAGAATTACGTGTTGGGGCCTGATATCAGAGAAACGTTTGTATAAGTAATGTCATTAAATGTCGTAAAAATTAATCTAATGTCACAGTGGAAACTAACCTGTAATGTCGTGTGCGCGGCTTGGCGGGAAGTTATTTCTTCTTCGTGTCGTAAAATAATTCCAATAATACGCAACTATTGTTTCAAACAAGTATTGCTGCGACAAAACGGATCTGAAACGCTTGGCTAAAAATAGGCCGCACACATATCATCCCTGCCGGCTGCGGCGCACGACATCCAAGGTCCCCACGGGTCGACACACTAGAGGTAATAAATGACAGCACGTGATATTTATTGTCGTCTGTTATTTTTTTCTCTTTTTTTTTTTGTCGTGGGTCGAAAAAGTGGGCCTAGAGAGACCCGTCGCCTAGACACCCGGATCGAGGCTGGGGGGTGTTCTCTCTCCTGCAGTTAGCCGTGGTGGAAATAAAATCAAAAAAACCAGAAAGAATCATAAAATCACCACACCATCGCTTAGCCAAATACAACGTTTCATAAACAAAGAAACTGAAACAGAAACAGAAACAAAAACAGAAACACACAGTTCAAATCTGTGCAAAACAATTTCCAAACAAGTTCACAAACATCACCAACAAATTCCAACCACTTATATAAAGCACGATGAAGGTGCCCACGAGAGTGTTGCGTGTGCGTGATACCAGCAGCGACAGCTCCAGCAGCACGTCGTATCCCACCAATTCGCTTGGTTGTCTTATTTGTCCCACCAACAACGAATGTCCAGCGCTGCTCAAATGTAAAAAGAACGAGGTGTGTCAGCTTCGGGCACAGACGTGTAACAGTTGTCCCGAGTTCTACTGTGCGGCAGCTGACTCAGGCAGCAGTGGTGGCGGCAGTGGCGGTGGCGGTGGATCCACGCTGGTCGGAGGAATCGTCGGTGGTGTTGTGGGCGGCGTGGTGGTGCTTTTGGCCATCGCCGGTTTCCTTTACTACCGGTACGTGTACCGCCGCAGTCCGATGATCGAGGACGATGTGGCGATGGATCGCATTTCTGGACTGGTTGGTGATGATGAGAATGACAAGGACGATACCATTGTTGTTGAAGACGGTGAAAAGACGGAGAAACGCGTCACTGTCACTGCAGTCAAGCGCAATCGGCGTCTTTCGTCGTACGAGCTGTTCACAAAGCCAAAAGCACGTTATGGCAGCGGGTCTCGCGGGGCACTGGCCCAACGGCGTGAACGACAGCGACAGATTGTGCAACAGGCGAATGCTGGCAACAAGGTGTACATGGATGACGATGTATCGAAGCGGAATTCGATGGCCACGACGATTTCGACCACCAACGCGCTGAATATCTTGCCGATAGCGTATATTCCCGGGGTGACGGTGCGACCCACCAAGAACAACACGCGGTCGATTTATAGTTACGATTCTGAGTCGCTTTTCAGCGATATGAACGACTTGAATACCATTGAAAATGCGCTGATTGTGGGTGATGTGCAGAGAGCGAACCCTGCGGCGACTGGAGGCGAGCAGAACACCACGACTGCGATCAAGGCACAGCCACGGTTGGTGAATGTGGATCGGATTGAGGAGGAGGAGGAAGATATGAGTGACGAGGAGCTGAGGAAAAGTTACCGTATTGAAGAGAGCGAGGATCTGGACGTGGATAGTGATATTGGCGAGATTACGCGGGCCACGAGTACGCGACGGAAGGTAAATAACGACGACGGGTCGTTTATATTGGACGTGGAGATGGATAAGAGAAGCGAAGAGCACAGTCCGTTTGAGGATCCATAGACATAATATACAAGACAGAAAGAAAGATAGATGAGAAGAAAGAAGAGAAGAGAAGCGGCTGGACCGAATAATGTAGTGAGGGGAGAATTAGACGAAAAGAGAAGAGAGACAAAGAGAGAAAGAGAAGAAACAAAGAGAAACAAAGAAGAAAGCATGACGAGAAGAAGAAGAAGCAAGAGCGATTGGATAAAAAAGAAGAAAGCATGACGAGAAGAAGAAGAAACAAGAGCGATTGGAAGAAGAAATTAGAGCAATTGACAGTAGAATTTATTGGAAGAGCAATCGAATAAAGAAGAAACGAGATACAAGAAAAGAGAAAAGGAGCAAGCAAATAAGAAAACAGCAACAGAACCAGAACCAGAACCAGAACCAGAAATAGTAACTACGATTACATAAGATTACATGCTCTAAACAACAAAGAAACGATTGGTGGCATGTAGTAAACGCAATGGCGCGTTGGGTGGAAGGTAGTGCCAGACCCTGGTGATTACTAAGGATCGGAACGGGATTAGTAACCGCACCAGCGGACGCGTGAGACTTGACCCAGTCGCAGTCGCACTCGCAGTCGCACCGGAGTTCTCGCCGGACGGAACAATTATCGGTGATTTGTTGGGCCAATTGCCACAGATGGACCAATGGCAGCCGTTTCTGCTGGCCTGTCCAATCATTTTCACGCCCTTGTTATATATCTGGAATCCTCCATATGCGGCTGACATCTTTCTTTCATGTCAATGCTGCCAATTTTTTTCTCCATCTTCGATTCCGTTTTGCCGCCACTTTAAAAAAATCCATAAAAAGAACCGTGGAGGTCGTGCCGCAACCGCCCCGTTTTCGCCCAACTTTATATAAAGACCGGGCGTTTGCCGCCCCCCCATCACTTCGATTCATCCAACTTACTTCTTCAGCTCCTTTTTTTAACAAAATGTCTGTGGACCAGAAAGCTATCAACACAATCCGTTTGTTGGCGGTCGATGCCGTCGCTGCCGCCAACTCAGGCCACCCAGGTGCCCCATTGGGCCTTGCTCCCGCCGCCCACGTCTTGTGGAAGTCCTTGAACCTCAACCCAAAAGACACCAAATGGATCAACAGAGATAGATTCGTCTTGTCCAACGGTCACGCCTGTGCCTTGTTGTACTCGCTCTTGGTCTTGTACGGCTACGACTTGACTGTCGAAGACTTGAAGCAATTCAGACAACTCGGCTCCAAGACCCCAGGTCACCCAGAAGTCACCGACGTTCCAGGTGTGGAAGTCACCACTGGTCCTTTGGGTCAAGGTATTGCCAACGCTGTCGGTTTGGCCCTTGCCCAGACTCAATTCGCCGCCACCTACAACAAGCCAGACTTGACCATCTCCGACTCCCATACCTTTGTCTTTTTGGGTGATGGTTGTTTGATGGAAGGTGTTTCCGGTGAAGCCTCGTCTCTCGCTGGTCACCTCCAATTGGGTAACTTGATTGCCTTCTGGGACGACAACCAAATCTCCATTGATGGTAGCACTGAAGTCGCCTTTACCGAAGACGTGGTCAAGAGATACCAAGCTTACGGCTGGCACGTTATCGAAATCGAAAACGGTGACCAAGATCTTGAAGCTATTGCCAAGGCCATTACTGACGCTAAGGCCGTCACCGACAAGCCATCTTTGATCAGATTGAGAACCACCATCGGTTTCGGTTCCTTGCAAGAAGGTACCCACAGCGTCCACGGTTCGCCATTGAAGAAGGACGACATCAAGCAATTGAAGGAAAAGTGGGGCTTCAACCCAGAAGAATCCTTCCAAATCCCAGACGAAGTCAAGTCTTTGTTTGAAGCTCGTGTCGCTGAATCCCAAAAGGTTTACGACCAATGGCAACAAACCTTGGCTGCTTACAAGGAAAAGTACCCAACCGAAGGTGCTGAATTGCAACGTCGTTTGGACGGTAAGTTACCAGCCAACTGGGCCGATGCCTTGCCAACCTACACCCCACAAGATAGCGCTGTCGCCACCAGAAAGTTGTCTGAAACCGTTATCCTGGCTATTTCCGAAGTCGTTCCAGAATTCATTGGTGGTTCTGCTGACTTGACTCCATCTAACTTGACCAAGGCCAAGGGTTCCATTGACTTCCAGCCACCATCGACTGGTTTGGGTGACTACGCTGGTAGATACATCAGATACGGTGTCAGAGAACACGGTATGGGTGCCATTATGAACGGTATTGCTGCCTTTGGTGCCAACTACAAGAACTACGGTGGTACTTTCCTCAACTTTGTTTCCTACGCTGCTGGTGCCGTCAGATTGTCGGCCTTGTCGCACCACCCAGTCATCTGGGTTGCTACCCACGACTCGATTGGTTTGGGTGAAGATGGTCCAACCCATCAACCTATCGAAACCTTGGCTCACTTCAGAGCTACTCCAAACTTGTCTGTTTGGAGACCAGCTGACGGTAACGAAACCTCTGCTGCCTACAAGGTTGCCATTGAATCCACCTCTACTCCTTCGGTCATTGCTTTGACCAGACAAAACTTGCCTCAATTGGAAAACTCTTCTATCGAAGCTGCTTCTAAGGGTGGTTACACCTTGGTTAAGGCCGACAAGCCAGATGTCATCATCGTTGCTTCTGGTTCCGAAGTGTCGCTCTCGGTTGACGCTGCCAAGAAGTTGGCTGGTGAAGGTATTCAAGCCTCTGTTGTTTCCTTGCCAGACTTCTTGACGTTCGACAAGCAACCATTTGACTATAAGTTGTCTGTGTTACCAGATGGTGTTCCAATCATGTCTGTTGAAGTCATGTCGACTTTCGGTTGGTCCAAGTACTCGCACGAACAATTTGGTTTGAACAGATTCGGTGCTTCTGGCCAAGGTCCAGCTCTTTACAAGTACTTTGAGTTCACTCCTGAAGGCGTTGCCGAAAGAGCTGCCAAGACTGTCCAATTCTACAAGGGTAAGGACGTTATCTCGCCATTGAACAAAGCTTTTTAAGGGGTATTTAGGATTTAGGTGAATAAAGACAATTTTAGTAAAGATTGAAATTTTTTTGGCTGCGAAAAATAAATAAATAAAAAAAAAAAAGAATTAAACTTTTTCATTAGCGATTATAATTGACAGAGTGTAATTACGAATAGTACTTTGAGGGGGATACTTTTCGCTTAGTAAATGAATCGCTAAGAAATTGAAGCCATTTTTATTTGTTTTAAAATTTATTCTCTGTTCGGTTCGACTACAGAATTTGAATCGTGTAAGCTTAATCATATATATCATATAAATAAGGTTTTTTAAGTAAGAAAAAAAAAAATAATAATCAAAACACTTTTAAAAACTTTTCTGTTGCAGCTTACTTCGAAGTGTCGACAACGTATCTTCCCAAGATTTTACCTTGTTCCATCAACTCGTAGATCTTTGGTAATTCGGACAAACCAGCAATCTTGATTGGACACTTGATCAAACCACGGGTGAAGAAATCAATGGCTTCGGCAGTGTCAGCTCTGTTACCAACATACGAACCCTTGATAGCAATGGACTTAACAACCGAGTCAAACACTGGAGCAGTAACCTTGGCACCCGCTGGCAAACCAACCAAGACAACAGTACCAGTAGGTCTAACATACTCGACCGATTGCGAAACGGCCTTTTCAGAAACCGAGACGTTGATGACACCGTGTGGACCTCCATCGGTGATAGCCTGGACATCCTTAACAATGTCCTTGGAGTCCAAGAAGTCAACAAATGCTTCAGCACCAAGGGACTTGACAAACTCTCCCTTTTCAGCACCACCATCGATACCAAGAACACGGTAACCCATGGCAGCAGCATACTGGATTGCCAACGAACCCAAACCACCAGCAGCACCCGAAATGGCAACCCACTGACCAGCAGCAAGATTGGCCGTCTTCAAGGCCTTGTAGACGGTGATACCAGCACACAAAATTGGCGAAACCTGCGCCAAGTCGGTGCCTGGAGGAATGCGAGCGGCGTGGACGGCATCGGCAGTAGCGTACTCTTGGAACGAACCGTCGTGGGTGTAGCCCGACAAGTCAGCCTTCGGACAGTTTGATTCAAAGGACTTCTGGCAGAACTCACATGATAAGCACGAACCGTTCAACCACTTGACACCAGCGTAGTCGCCGACTTTCCATCCTTGAACGTTGTCTCCAATTGCAACCACTACACCAGCACCTTCGTGGCCACCGACAAGAGGCAACTTGGTACCCAATGGCCAGTCACCCTTCCAGGCGTGCAAGTCTGTGTGGCAGACACCCGAGTACTTGATGTTGATCAAGAGCTCGTTTGGTTTTGGCTTAGGAACAGGAATGTCCTTGTACAACAAAGGACCGCCGTTGGTTTCGAAGATAACTGCTTTTTGAGTAGAGGGAATAGACATTTTGTGAGGATAATTGGTGAATTAATCGAGTAAATGTGGAAATTTACCAGCTACTTATACTCCGAAATCGGTGGGGAAATCTAATCGCCGACCCGAGATGTACTACCCCCAGAAAGGTACCGCAGAATGTGGGGATGTATAACGAGAAAAAGAAAGAACTAAGCTTAACCTTATTCGACCCAACGCCGAAAACGTATATATCACCGAGTGGCATCTGATTATGGGGCTAGAGACTGTGTAATTATTGGCGAATGACTTTGAGTTCCTATTCGCTGAAAGGGCCCTTTTCCCTCAAAAGGTGTTGCAGGAATCGCGGTGCAGATATTCTGGGGGACCTGCATGCTTGCACCGCCCACCCACATATACCCAAAGTTCGGGGTTTAGATCCGTTTCCTACAAAGGGAACCCATCCCCCTCATCAAGTTCGGGCTTTAGCCATGCATTTCTCCTATATATTTTTTTCTCTCCTAGTAATAAACATTTCTTGCATCCCACTTCTCGTTCTGGATAAACTCAATCAAGGTCCGTGACCCCGTTTGGAGCAATGGATGGCCGGAGACCACCAAGAGAAATTTCTCCAAGCCCTGGCGCCGTTTTTCAATGTTAATATCGTTGAATTTGTTGGAATTAAGAAGAATCTTGCCTGGCAAAGGAGGAATAATTACCCGTGTTGTTTCCTGTTCCAATATCTTGCGGAACGCAACGAAATCCGAGTACCGCCGGCGGACTTTACTATTTCTGCTCTTGAATGCCGGGATATTGGTCTGATACATCGTTAGTAAAAATGGTGGTCCTGATGCTTTTTTCTTGTTATGAAAGTCTGATACTTACACGACACACGATTTCGTAATCGGTGTAGAGATCACGCCCGTATCCGTGGGTGAGTGGGTTTCGTACCTGGTAAGGGTTAGTGGCTGACGGAGACTGTAGTGTCGGTTATGGAGACTTACCTCTATTTCTAGAAAGTTCTCAGGCTCACCATAGATTTCTGTAAACGATTGCTGCTTGTGCCGTGGTGAAGACGTGTTGATCACGTCGCTGATGGGTTGGAATGCCCTCGACATCGTGGTTGTTGGAATGATTTGTCGGTGGTAATTTCTGTATAGATGGGAGTGCGCGGAGAACAAAAAAAAGTAGATCCCTTTTAGGGACCGGATCAACATAGTGCAAAAAAAAGTGACTCATATACTGCGGCACGGATGTTCTAGTCTACTTTCTAGTCTTAAATGATAAAGGGTATTACAAGCATATCTCTATTCGTAATCGTTTATTCTATGGTACATGCAATAAATAACTCAATTAATGCCCACGGCACCAAAGAAGTAGTTGATTTTTGGGACATCGTTCTTTCTGTTCGAAGTGTAGGTGAAAAGATGTGGCCATAAGAGAGCAACACTCAATCCGGAAGCCCAGATACCAACGTCAATGGTTCTTCTGGCGTATAATTGTAAAAAGGAGGTTCTTGGTAAGTTTCTAATGGCAGACATGGTTTTGTATGATAAATGATAAAGAAAAGACGTCGTAGCCGACGTGGCCCTTTTTATAAGGCCATTACGTTGGGTGCAAAAACGCACCGACGGTGGTTCGATTTTTTTATTTTTCGCTACCCAAAATGCCCAATCTCCTGATTTTTTTAGTGCGCTCTCGTGTTCCGTCACAACACGCCATTTTAGGTTCTGGGGAATGAAAATCGCTACAACATGATTGGTGGCAGCAAACTTGGGCGTGGACCGGGTCTTGGTAGGTGACTTGATGGCATGAGAAAATCACGAGTTTCATGTGGACGTGCGTGTGCATTGGTGCATTTGTGTGCCCTCGATGGTCCTGGTCCCTCGGAAATAGTCGATGAGCCGGAAATGATCGAAACTCCCATACTTTACCAGAACCGGAAATTGCTTGGAACAAACGCCAAATTTCACTTTATCGTATTCTTAT
Source organism: Teunomyces pallodes (assembly GCA_030556435.1). Taxonomy (NCBI): domain Eukaryota; kingdom Fungi; phylum Ascomycota; class Pichiomycetes; order Serinales; family Debaryomycetaceae; genus Teunomyces; species Teunomyces pallodes. The sequence continues at coordinate 788,225 of JAKTUA010000003.1, forward strand.
TATGTACAAAATATTCATTCTCATAAACAACTATGTAAAGCTCTTTACACATTCTTTTCCTTTTCCATAAACTCTTGTTGCAAGTCAAACGTGTTTGCATTGACATCGCCATCCCGGATGACGGCCACTCTCATGGTAGCCAACAAGTTGTGACCAGCGTTCGAGTGAGCATACACCGCTCCGTTGAACGCCTGGGTGGCATCCTTACCCAAAGAGGCCCTAATCAAAGCCTGACCACCAGGATGTTCCTTGATGAAGTCCTTGACGTTGTGAATGATTCCCGAAATGATAATAAGACCTTCCTTCTTGGCCCGTTCGTTAAACTCAGCACGGTCCCAAACTGGCAATTCTTCGACTTGGGCACCCCAGTTCAACTTGTTCTTCATTCTCTCCAACTTCTTTTGCTGTTGCTGCACCAAACCTTGTTCGATGGCGTTCTGGGAGAAAGTCTTCAAGTTCCAGGTCAAACCAACCTTAGAAAGGGCCCAGATAACACACTTGGTTGGGTCGTATTGGTACCACTTCAAGGCGTTTCTGTAGTCAGATGGGAACTCGTGGTGGAAGTTGTGGTAACCTTCACCAAAAGTAACAAGTGCAGTGAGGAAATGGTCTCTAGGAGTTCTTCTGTCGTCAAATGGTTGAACTCCGATCCAGTGGGCCAACGAGTTGACACAGAAGGTAGCTTGTTGGATGAAGAAAGTCTTTAAGATACCGGCGTAGATCAAACCACCCCACCAGTCGTTCCAGCCCAAGCCAGCAACCACCATAGGGAAGATCATGGCTGATAAGATCATGAGAATAAGGTAGTGACGGTGTTGGAACTGGACAATCCATTGTGAAGTCAAGTCCGAGATATCGGCACGGGCACGGTTCTTAGGGTTGGCCTTAGTCAACATCCAGCCCATGTGGGAGTACCAGAACCCTTGACGGGCGTCGTATGGGTCTCTTGGGGTATCGGTGTATCTGTGGTGGATTCTATGGGAGTGGGACCACCACTTGATGGATCCTTCGATGGAACCGGCACCAAAGAAGGCAAAGAAGAGGTGGACGGGCAATGCAGCGTCGTAGGACTTGTGGGAGTACAAACGATGGTAACCGGCGGTGATCGAGATCCCACTGGCCAAGTACATGAAGAAGGCAAGGACCAAGGTCTTGAACTGGGGAGGTTCGAGCCAGGCCTGGTAACAACCATATGCTGGCAATAATACCACCAAGATCATGTTGAGCCAATTTATATGTTGGTAAAAGTTTGCAAGGGTCCATGGCTGTTCCGAGATGTGTTTCTGGGCCTGTTCCTTGTCTTTCTGGATTGCCTTCAAGGAGTCTTCGGTGATTTGTTCTGCCGTGACTTTGACCATATTGGAAGTACCCATGAGCCGACCGCCTAAGCCTGCAGCCACAACCCGGGGCGTCTTCTTATTGGTTCCCGCAGCGATCGCATTAAGCGAAGTGATGTCGGCAACAGGAAGTGTGTCCATCTTTAGCTATCTGAATAAGGAAAAGATTTACAAATATAATTGTGGGAATGGCCGCCAAATATATAGGGTGGCTATCGCGATTTCCTAACTGGGCGGCGTAATTGCGACCCAACAAACGGAGGTTGGGATGAGACACAAAAGCCGCAACAAAAAAAAGAAAAAAAGTTGGCCCTTTTCTGGCATGGCCCGGCTCCTGAGACAAATTGCAGGTTGAGGCGAGGAATATGATTGGATAATTGTAGGTGTGGCAGTGGTGCAATCGTGTCAGATCTAGAAGGGAAAGAACATCCAGCCGCCCCCAACGCGACTGAGTGTTGGGCCAAAGGTCGGGTGATGTAGATGATCTGATTTAGTTTATCTTAGCTGATGTAAGATGTCGCGCGCGACACAGTACTTAAGAACGAACCGGAACCTGCTCGCGCGCACGACATTATGACCCCCTGAGTAGGCGCCCTGCATCCGTAACTTACAAAAGTACAGAGATCTAAATCGCGCACCTCCTTGCGATGTCGCATGTCGCGAGAGAGACACCCACCCACACTCGCCGCACGTGACTCTCCACACGACCCTGAATGTCGCACGGATTCACGCACTGATTCACGCACGCACGTACGCACGCACTCCGCAAGTCATTCACCGACACACTAACAAATTTGTGCTCATGTCATTCGCACCTTGTAAATCGCTCCCATAATTATTGCACGTTTCTTTGCTCATTTACACCCCGATTGGGATGCTTTTTTTCCTTAGTTACTTTTCCAGTTCGTTTTCTGCTTTTTCTTCGCTCATTTTACCATTTTTTAACTGCCACTTTTTTTTTCTCTCTCTGGGTTCGAAGCTACCCCATTCATTGTAGTCCTCGAAACAGCTGATTTAAATTTGCCCGCACTTTTTTTTTTGACTACCAACTACACTGTTCTTTCTCCATGTCGAACCCGCCTTTCCAGAGACAGCCTCCCACTCTGCCTCCAGCAACATCAGCAGCAGCAAGTAATCACCATCACCATCTTCCACTGCGGAAACCAAGCATAGTCGAATTGTTGCTGTCGCCTCCTCCACTCCCCGCGCAGAACGACGTCGACGACCTCCACTCGTTCAGCTTGTCCCGTAACACCTCAATTTCTCTGAAACTGTCCTCAATTCCTCAACAGTTGTACCCAGGAATGACTCCAGGTGGAAACCAGCACCATACGCCGCTGGACTGGACAGATGTGCCGCTCGCCGATCTCACTGAGTCCAACAAACTCATCGCCATCACAAGCACCCTGTCGGTCCAGGAAGCATTCAAAACGCTCGTGAGTCACAACCTCACCAGTATTCCAGTCCTGGTCACCGAGGATCCGCACGATCTTCGTAATTGCCTTACCTTCGACTACTCCGACCTCAACACGTACTTGCTCCTTGTCATGAACAAGATCTCGCTCGCTGATCTTGATACCCTGCTGTTTTCCAATGAAGCTGAGCTCGAACAACAGATCGCCAAAGCCAAACGTGGCGAAGAAGTCAAGGTCGACTTCATTATCCGTCTCCACCCCAAAAACCCCTTTATCAAATTCAATGAAGCCGATACGTTGGACAACGTCATGGAGACGTTGGGGAACGGGGTGCACCGGATTGCAATCACCTACCCCGAAAACCAGAACATAATCACCGGTATTCTTTCACAACGTCGTCTAATTAAGTACATGTGGGACAACGCACGCCGGTTTCCGTCGTTGGATTTTTACCTTAATTCGTCACTCCAGGACTTGGATATCGGTCTGAGCAACCCGGTGACGATCTACGAGGACCAATTATTGATGGAGGCGCTCCGCAAGATGTTCCACGAACGGGTTTCGTCGCTTGCTGTGATCGACCGCTCGCGTTCTCTCCGCGGAAACATCTCGATTGTGGACGTGAAGAACGTATCGCTGTCGAAACACTCACATCTCCTCTTCAAGTCGGTGCTCCACTTTATCAGTTACAGTCTTACTCAGAAGGGAATCGAAGAGGGTCAGGATCAGTACCCGATTTTCCACGTCAATCGACAAACATCTCTCGGCCGTGTCATCGCCAAGTTGGTGGCTACACAATCACACCGGTTATGGATCGTGGACTCTCCTGCGCGTAATCCAGTAACTGTTGAGGCTACATTGGCTGATGGAACTACAAATGATGCCCATTTAGGTGCTTCTGGCAAGTTGATTGGTGTGATTTCGCTCACGGATATTTTGGGCTTATTCTCGCTGCTGGCGGGGAAAAAGACCGATCCGCAGCTGGCCCGCAACCAAAGAAGAAGGTCATCTACATCGACCACGCGGTCCGTCGAAAGTGCAGGTTCGACCCACGACGAGGCACGCAAGCCAGTGGCAAAGTAGCAAAGTGATCATTGGCATTGACCATTGACTACTAACAAGCCAAAAAGAGGAAAAAAACACTTTGATACTATATACAATCATCATATATATTTATATGGAAAGGTAATTTTAATCATCATACAAGCAGAACGTGGTGTAAGGCTCAGCACGGTGCGTACATAGCAGAACGCCCGAAAACGAAAAATTTGAAAATTTTTTGTTTGCGTTCTCATCTCGCGGCTGCAAAAAAGTATAAATTAACGGCGCCACCCGCGCAAATTTTTTTCCCTCTTTTTTACCAACATCATCTAAACTTTCATCATGGGTAAGGAAAAGCTTCACGTCAACGTCGTTGTTATCGGTCACGTCGATTCCGGTAAGTCTACCACCACCGGTCACTTGATTTACAAGTGTGGTGGTATTGACAAGAGAACTATCGAAA